>JAULKR010165455.1:0-24513 GCA_032356305.1 Prasiola linearis
CCAGTTATCCCGGCGGCCACAGCGTTTGGGCACCACCCGATCCCATCTCGAACTCGGAAGTGAAACCATTCAGCGCCAATGATAGTGTGGGGCCTCCCCATGTGAAAGTAGGTCACCGCCGGGTTTTATTTCGTCCAGAAAGGCCACCCTCGCAGGTGGCCTTTTTGCGTGCGTGAAGACAATGCGTGCGCCAGTGCGTGCGCTGAAGTTTTCATGGCCATCCGGACAGTTCGGGACAAGTAAATACAGGAGTGCGCATCGAGCCAATCCGGGATGTTCGTCGTATGCTCGTTCATCGATGGTGATTTCCCCCGACCGGCGCGAGAAGAGACACGACACGAATGCTGATTGCTGACATTCTGCGGACCAAGGGAGCCGGCGTAGAGACGGTTGCCGCCACCGCCACGCTGCAGGAAGCCGTCCGGATCCTGGCACGTCGCCGGATCGGAGCCCTGTTGATCAGCCAGGATGGCCGCCATATCGACGGTATCCTCAGCGAGCGCGACATCGTGCGCGCCCTGGCACAGGACGACATCGACTTCGACAGCACGCTCGTCTCCGATCTCATGGTGACGGGTGTCCACACGGCCGAGCCGGCGGCGACCGTGTCCCAGGTCATGGCCCTGATGGACGAGAAACGCATCCGGCACGTTCCGATCGTCGTCGAGGGGAACGTGCTCGCCGGAGTCGTCAGCATCCGCGACATCGTCAACGCCCGTCTGCGCGAGGCCGAGATGGAGAGCGCCCAGATGGCCGATTACATCACCAATCGCATGTCGAATTGAGTCTGACCTGGCCGGCATGCCTTTGCACGTTGCTGCCCATCGGAGCGGGAATGCGCACGAAAGGGTGTGAACACGTCATGGGCAGGTCGGACATCTCTACACTGATGTCCAGCGCGCCGTGTCCGGATCGCGCCCCCATTCGGAGAGTGAAGAGATGAGTCTGGTCGGAACGTTGGGTCGCATGGCCATCGGTATCGTGGCTGCCAAGGGTGTGAGCAAGATGATGTCCGGACGGTCGGGCGCCACCGGATCCGGAGGGTCGGGCGGTGGCGGGCTTGCGGGCATGCTCGGCGGGTTGCTGGGCGGACAATCGTCGGCAGGCTCGTCGTCCGGTTCGGGCGGGCTCGGCAACCTCGGATCGTTGCTGGGTGGAGGTTCGGGTGGTGCGGCAGGCTCCTCCCACGGCGGAGCGCTGGCCGGAGGCGGGCTGGGCGGCTTGCTGGAGAAGTTCGGTGGGGGTACGTCCGGTTCCACCGGCGCGGGTTCGTCCTCGGCACCGGGCAATGGCAGTCTCGGTCACCTGCTGAACCGTTCGCTGCAGGGCGATACGGTGCCGCAACCCGATCCGGAGCAGGAAGCGCTGGCCCGTGTGCTCATCCAGGCCATGATCAACGCGGCCAAGTCGGATGGCACCATCGACGACGAGGAGCGTGGCAGGATCGTCGAGCACCTGGGCGAGGGCACCACGGCCGAGGAACGCGAGTTCGTGCTGTCGGAGATGGAGAAGCCGCTCGATCTCGACGGTTTCCTGGCCACCGTGCCGCGCGGTGCCGAACGGCAGGTCTACACGATGTCCCTGATGGCGATCGAACTCGACGAGGCGGCCGAGGCGCAGTACCTCGACCGGTTGCGCAAGGGCATGAACCTGTCCGAGCAGGACGCGGACGCGGTGCACAGGGAACTGGGCGTACCGACCCTCTACAGCTGAAGAGGCGTTTCGCGGGGCTTGGCCGATCGAGCCCCGACAGCTCGTCGCGGTACCGGCCTGCCGGCTGGTGCCGATCGATTTCACCGGCATTGCGCCCCGCAGCGGTCTACTCTCGTCACGTCGAAGGGTATCGGCAGCCAACCACTCCCTCGCGCCATGACGTCGGACCGCAGGATCGCTCTGAACGACCTGGTAGCGTGCCCGACCTGCGATTGGCTGCACCGTCGTCCGGTACTCGCCACCGGAGAGTCGACCGTCTGCGCACGCTGCGCTCACGGGTTGCAGAGCGCTCGTGCGGACACCGTCGACCGTTCCCTCGCCGCCTGCCTTGCCGGCCTTCTGCTGCTCGGCATGGCGGTGACATTGCCGTTCCTGTCGCTGTCGCGTGCAGGGGTCGGCAGCAGCATTTCGGTGCTCGACTCCTTCACCGCCTTGTGGCGCGGCGACTTCCACTGGCTGAGCATCCTGACGCTGACATTGATCGTCCTGTTGCCCCTGCTGCGCTACGCACTGCTGGCGGCTGTCCTGTTGCCCCTGTGGCTCGGGCGTACGACGGGGCAGGGTTCCCGGGTGGCCTTTCGCTGGGTGCTGAAACTGAGCCCGTGGGCGATGCCCGAGATCTTCATGGTCGGGGTCGCGGTGTCGCTGGTCAAGGTCGGCACCGTGGCCAGACTGGACATCGGCCTCGCGTTCTGGTGCCTGCTCGCGGCGATCGCGGTGTCCTGGTACCTCGGCCGGGTGCTGTGCCCCGACACGGTGTGGCGACGGCTAGCCGGTTCGGAGGCGCCGCCATGAATCCGGATCCGGTGATCGGGCTGAGTGCGCGGCAGGCGGGACTGGCGCGTTGCAGCGCGTGCGGGACGCTGGCCCGTCGCGGCGACCGGATCGCCTGCCGTCTGTGCGGTGCCCGGGTGCATTCGCGTGTTCCACACGGGTTGCAACGCGTGTGGGCCTTCCTGCTGGTCGGTGTGCTGGTCTACGTGCCGGCCATGACGTTGCCGGTGATGTCGACCCGCTCCCTGGCCATGCGCTCCGACGACACCATCATCAGCGGCGTGCTGCAACTGGCCGACCAGGGCAGTCACGTCATCTCGGCCATCATCTTCGTGGCGAGCATCTGCATCCCGGCCATCAAGTTCGCGATCATCGGCGGGCTGGCACTGAGCCTGCAGCAGGGGTGGGGGATGTCCGAACGGGCTCGCTACCGTCTGCACCGCCTTACCGAACTGATCGGTCGCTGGTCGATGATCGATGTCTTCGTGGTGGCCGTGCTCACGGCGTTGATCCAGCTGGGCACCTTCATCACGATCGCGCCCGGACCCGGCATCGAGGCGTTCGCGCTGTCGGTCATCTTCACCATGCTCGCCGCGAGTTCGCTGGACACGCGCCTCTTCTGGGACCAGGATACCGATGCCCGTTCGCGGACCCGCTGATCCGGTACTCGAGCCGGCGCCGCCTGCACCCTGGTGGCGCAGGTTCTCGCTCGCCTGGCTGCTGCCGGTGGCTGCCGTGCTGTTCGCGCTCGCCGTGCTGTGGCAGAGCATCGCCGATCGCGGCCCGCTGGTATCGATCGGCTTCGCCTCCGCCGGTGGCGTGACCGCAGGTGATACGCGCATTCGCCGCAACGAGGTGGATGTCGGCACGGTCGAGGCGGTCCGACTGGCCGATGACCTGAACTCGGTCATCATCGAGGCACGCATGGACCCGCTGGTCGAGCCGTACCTGAATGCGGGTGCCCGTTTCTGGATCGTCAATGCCCAGGTCAACACCACCGAGATCTCCGGACTGTCCACGCTGCTGTCCGGCGCCTACATAGAGGTCGACTGGGACGATACCCGGGCCGATCGGGTGGACGCGTTCCAGGGGCTCGAAGAGGCGCCCCTCACCAAGCGGGACACCGCCGGACGCCGCGTCACCGTGTCCGCCGACGAAGCGGGCTACATCGTGGTCGGCTCACCGGTCTTCTTCCGTCAGATCGAGGTCGGTCGGGTGGAGCGGCGCCGTCTGTCCGACAATGCTCGCCAGGTGCTGTTCGACGTCTTCATAGAGGATCCCTACCAGAACTTCCTGTACCCCGAATCGCGGTTCTACAACGTCACCGGTCTGGACGGCCACCTGGATGCCGACGGCGTGTCGGTACGGGTCGAATCCATCGCCGCCTTCTTCACCGGCGGCATGGCCTTCGTCAACCCCGACGTGCCGGCCGGCTTCGAGCCGTTGACCGACGACGGCTCGCGGTTCACGCTGCACGCCGGGCGTCGGCAGGCTCTCGAGACGTTCGTGCAGGGCGAGGAGGACGAGCGGTTCCGCTACAGCGCGGTGTTCCCGGGGTCGGTCAAGGGGTTGAAGCTCGGTGCGCCGATCGAGTACGCCGGGCTGCCTGTCGGGCGCGTGATAGACGTCTCGCTGCGCATGCCCGACACGCCGGGCACACCGGCCGAGGCGGTGGCGGTATTGCAGTTGCAACCGCGTCGGCTCGGTATCATCGATACCGAGCCGGAGCGTGTGCTCGACGAGCTCGACACGCTCGTGTCGCGGGGCCTGCGCGCACAGCTGTCCACCGGCAACCTGCTGACAGGCTCGCTGCTGGTGAAACTGGTCGATGACGACTCCGCACCGCAGGCCTCGCTCGATCGCGATGCCCGCCCGTACCCGATACTGCCCACCACCGGTTCGAACGTGGAGGCGGTGACGCGCGATGTGGAGCAGCTGATCGCCAAGTTGTCCGAGCTGCCGCTGACCGAGCTGGTCGAGACCGCCACCGGCCTGCTGCGCGACACCCGTGGGCTGGTCGGCTCGCCGGAGGTCGGTGCCTTGCCCGCCCGGCTGGGCGACTCGCTCGAGTCGATCGCGGCCACCGCTTCGCGGGTGCAGACCGCCGCCGAGGGGCTGCCGGACCTGGTCTCGGCGCTGACCCGCGCCTCCCGCAACGCGGACGACGTGCTCGAAGGGCTGGCACCGGATTCCGAGATCTACATCGAACTGTCGGCCACGGTGCGCGAACTGCGCCAGGCGGCCCGTTCGATCGCCGGGTTCGCGGAGCTGCTCGAGAGCAACCCTTCCGCCGTGTTCACAGGACGCCGATGATGACCAGGGCCCCCCTCCCGATGGCGGTGCGACGTTGCCTGACGGTGCTACCGCTCCTGCTGCTGCTGGGCGGGTGCCTGTCCGGTCCGCCGCCGGTGCGCTACCTGCTCGAACCCGCACCGGTGAACCCGGGCGCCGATCCGTCGCGGGCACCGGCCGGAACGCTGCCCGATGCACTGGGCCTTCGCACCGTCACCCTGCCGGGCTACGTGCGCGATTCGGCGATCACCGGTCGCGGTGAAGGTCGGCAGCTGGTCACCGACGAGACCGCGCAATGGGCCGAGGCGCCGGATGCCGCCGTCACGCGCGTGCTGGCCGAAAGCCTGCGCCGACGCTCGAGCGAGTCCGTGCTGGTCGAGCCGCTGCCGCGAGGCTTCGATCCGGACGCACGGATCGAGGTGATCTTCGACCGGTTGCTGGGCAACCGGCACGGCGGGGTGGACATCGCCGGTCAGATCCGGATCGTCAGCGGCGACGGCCGCCGGCTCGAACGTATCGTGCCGTTCGGGTTCGACTACCGGGCGGAGGGCGACGGCCGGACCGGCTACTTCGTCGCCCTGGCGGTCGGGCTCGACGATCTGGCGCGGCTGATCGTCGAGAGGCTGGCCGACGTGCCGAGCTGACACGGCACCGGATCGCCGCTCGGCGCCCGGACGTCCCGGTCAGTTCATCCCGGTCAGTTCATCCCGGTCAGTTCGTCCATGTCCAGCCGGTCGAGTTCACGCTCGCGGCGCTCCTGAAGCGCCGCGGTCAGGCCGCCGGGACGATCGAACGCCTGCAACGCGGCCGCGAGACGGTCGCACTCCCGATCGATCAGCGTCGCATGGCGCTCGACCCGCTGCCGGCGTGCCGACGTGTCCGGGCCGGCGTAGCGTTCGGCGATGCCGTGCCGCATCGGATCGCGACCGTTGCGCAACCGTGTCAGCGCATGCTGCATCCCTTCGAGCTGGCGTTCCAGCGCCCGTTCCAGGGTGTCCGGATCGATGCCGGGCAACGCCTCGCCGATGTGCTGCACGTGCAGCGCGAGCAAGGTGTCCAGATCGCGGGCGGCGCGCGCCTCGAGCGCCCGTCCCATCAGCTGCTGCTTGAGCTCGCGCCGGCCCTCGTCGGGTTCGCGGTCCGGGTGGAGCGCCTGCGCGAGCCGTCGGAACAACCGTTCGACCAGGGCATGGAAACCGTCGACCGTACCGGTGGCACCCGCGGTGCCGAGCAGCATCGCGTCCACATCGATACGCTCGTCGCGCCCGTGCGCCGCATCCCGGGTCCCCCCCTCGCGGCCGCGAGGGGGGGCGTGCGGCGAGCGGTGCGGGCCCGCGGGCCGGTCCCGGTCACCGGATCCGCCCCCGCGCATCGCGGACGGTTCCGCACGCTCGGCACCCCCACCCTCGAGCTCCCGGCAGCGTCGCGCTCCGTCGGGCGCCCGGGTGCGCCGCCAGCGATCGCGAAGCCGTTGCAACCGCTCCTGGGCAACGAACGGGTGATCCTGCAACCGTTCCAGGGTCTCGTCGATCCAGAGCTCGAGCAGGGCGGCGTTGCCCGGATCGAGCGGTGTGACGCGGTACCGCTCCACCAGCGCCTCGCCCAGCGCCAGGGCCGCATCCGTCAGACGGCGCTCGCGCGGGACGATCTCCCGGGCGAACAGCGCGTCGATCTCGCGGACCGCACGGTCCCGTTCGCGCAGCTGCGCGCGCAACGTGCCCAGCCGTTTCCACAGCGCCACCCAGCGCGGCTGGCAGGCGTCGGGCGTCGAGGTCCGGGCCGTACGGGTGACAGGAGCGTGCATCGAACGGTGATACGTGCGGCCCACTCAATCGAGCCACAACCGGGTGCCGAACGGCGTGGGCGCCTCGCTGCCGCGTGGCGTGGCCCACGTCACCGGAAAGCCCGGTGCATCGCCGGTCGGTCCGTCCAGGTCGCCGAGCACGATCACCAGATCCGGGCGGTGCCGGGCAGCCGCCGCGAGCAGGGGCCGGTAGTCGGTTCCCTCGCCGCCGGCGACGGGCCGCGTGCCGAACAGGGACTGGCCGACCCGCACGCGGCGTTCGTCGCGAACCCGGTCGTCGCCGACGATCAGCCACAGGTCGGCCCGGTGCAGGCGCTGCACGCGGGCGATCTCCCGCCCGAACCCCGCGAGCTGCACACCGTCGACCGACCCCGACACGTCGAGCAGCACCACCAGTCGCGGCACGCTGCGCTGCCCGGTCGTGCCGGGCTCCCAGGGCAGCCGCCGCCCGCTGGCGGTGCGCCCGCGGTTCGCCAGCCAGCTGCGTGACGGGCGCGACCAGGACAGTTCGGGTTCGTGACTCAGCGCCCGGGCGAGCCGGGTGCGCAGGTGCAGCTGCCAGGGCGTGCGCGAAGTCTGCCGGTCGGCTCCCAGCGCCCTGAGCAACGATTGCACGCCATCGGCGGCGTGAGCGCGTCCCAGCCGCTCGCGCCACTCGCGCGCATCGCGCTCCGCCGATTCGGCCGGTTCGCGGGAGCCCGGCAGCAGATCGGTCAGCATTGCCCGGAAGCACTCGCGTGCCGCCTCGGCGCGCGGGCCGTCCGGCAGGGGGGTGGCGGTGTCGGGCACGGGCGAGGTGTTCGTCCCGGTCGTGGAGCGCGTGCCGCTCCCGGCGCTGTCGTCGGCATCGCCACCGTCACCGTCATCCCTGCGCGCGCCCCGTCCCGCCTGCCCCCGGTCGTCGATCGCACGGTACAGCGACTCGGTGTCCCAGCGCTGCAGGCTGGCCTCCAGGGAGGCGTCGATACCGAGCGTGCGTCTCAGCAGCTCCTGCAGGCACACGGCACCCGCGGGTAGATCCAGCCAGTCGTGGTGCGACAGGCTTGCGTTGACGATGGCGTCCGCCGCACCGTTCCACAGCCTGTCGTCCAGCGGTCCGATCTGCCCTGCCAGCACCTGGCGCCTGGCGACGTGCCGCAGGGCGACGTGCAGTACCTGGTGGGCTACCAGCCCGGTCTGCTCGCGCAGCGGCAGCGCGGTCATCGTCGGCAGGTAATAGAGCGTCAGGCCGTCGTTCGCGACCGGAGAATCGAGTGCGGCGTGCGGATCGCCCGGGTGCACGTCCACGTCCCGGTGCTGCATCCACAGGGCCAGCGCACCCGTGGACGGTGCGTACTCGACCAGACGGCGCACCGCCGCGGTACCGCGGTGCCCGTCAGCGTCGAGCTGATAGACGGTCCCGTTCATGTCGCTCCTGATAGCGTTGCCAGGCCGGGCTGGCGTACACCGCGGCGTCCAGCCCGGCGAGCAGGGCCTTCTCCAGCAGCAGCTCCATGGCCAGGGTGGCGGATTCCGCTGCGGGCAGCTGTCCGGGCAGGGCGTCGAACTGGCCGACGATGGCGAAGGCGCGGTCCAGCGTCCGCGGCGAATCGACCACGGCGACGAGACCGTGCACGAGCCCGTACAGCGCGTCCAGGCTGTGCGGAAGCAGTGCCGCGGTGGCGGCTCCGGCCTCGGCGTCGAGCATCGCCTGCACATCGACCCCGGCACGGATCTCGTCGAGGACCCCGAACAGCTCGGCGGCATTGGCGGCACCGATGCGCCCCTGCACCAGCAACCGGACCAGGGACGGATCGAGATCGGAACGCATGACGTCCGAGACCGCCTCCCAGCCTCGCGGGCTGGCGCCGATCAGATGGTCCTGCGCCAGCTGGGCGGCGGTGTCGTCGAGCCGGTCGGGCCGGACCTGCAGGAACGCCAGGACCTCGGGCGCCATCCCGTTCGCGATCGCGTACGAGGTGAACGCCGGCAACGTGCACTGCACGTTGAAGTGGAACAGCCGGTCCGCCAGCGCGGTTCCCATGTCGTGGCTGAGCGCGCCGTGGTGCGCGGCGTTGCCGGCGGCGACGACCATCCACCCATCGGGCAGCCGGTACTTGCCGACCCGGCGGTCCAGGATCAGCGAATAGGCCGACACCTGCAGGCGCTGGTCCGCGGCGGTGAGTTCGTCCAGGAACAGGATGCCGTCAGGGGTGTCCTCGCCCGGCAGGAACTCGGGCGGGAACCATACCGTCTGGCGGCGTTCGTCATCGGCGAACAGCGCACCGCGCAGATCGACCGGTTCGATGGTGGTCAGGCGCAGGTCGATCAGCGGGATGCCGGCGTCGCGGGCCAGCTGCTGCACGATGGAGCTCTTGCCCACCCCGCGCGTGCCCCACAGCATCGTGGCGCGGCGGCGCAGCGTGGCGTTCGCGTACTGGGCGGCCAGCGAGCGCGCCACCGCATCGATCGAGGCGGGCGGAATGTTCAGCGGGTCGCTCATGTCCCGGATGCGCGCCGGGCCGGGCCGGACGAGGATCCGTCGTGCCCGATCGACAGTGCGCGCAAGGCATCCTCCGGCAGCGGACCGGGGCGGGGCGGCCATTCCATGACCGGGATTTCCCGTGACGACAGGGCGATCATGGCGACCATGAGCAGCGGCGAGATGCCCAGCAGCAGCGGGTGCAGCTGCACCCCGCCGCGCGAGGTGGCGAGCCAGGCGATGGGCATGACCGCCAGGATGGCGGCGAGCACCATCAGCGGCTTGAGCCGGCGCACGAAGACGCGCCGGCGCGCGTCGCGGTGGCGTCGGTGCCAGTCGTGCGCGGATGCCGCCAGGTCCTGGAATCCTGCCAGCGCCTCGTGGCCGGCGTTCGCCAGGGCGGCGCTGCGCGTCCTGCGCGGCAACGCCAGTGCACCCTTCCAGTAGCCGCCCTGCCAGCGCAGGATGCGCCAGTGCACACCCAGCGTGGCGAGCAGGTCGTCGGGCAACCGGTGCAGCAGTTCGCGCGCCGCGGCGGCGTCCTGTCCGGGACGCTCGCGGACGGGCTCGCCGCGCCCTGCCGGTGCCCGCTCGCGCACCTGTCGCGCGATGCGCGCCGCCGCCGTCCTGTCGGGGTGCGTGGCACCGCTCGCCAGCACGTCGCGCGACGAGGGCGGGGGGGCGTCCATGTGCCACAGCCTCACGTCCGCCGGCGCGCCCGCGCTGGGGCTCGCATCGACGTCGAGCACCAGCGGCGGGCACAGCAGCCGGAAGCTGCGCGTGGACAGGCGAGCGGTATCGGCCTGGCCCCGGCCGACCGGATGGTCCGGCAGCAGGACCTGGTCCAGGACCAGCAGCGCCTGCTTGCCGAGCGTCGCCCGTGCGGTGTCCGGCATGCCGTCCATGATGCCGACCAGCGCCTCCAGATCGTCGATCGACACGCGTGCGGACAGGCTGGTGACGGCATCGGCACGCGGGAGTCCGGGGCAGGACCATGCTGCGGTGCGCGTCAGCTCGACCGTGTCCTCGTCGACGGCGTCCAGCACCATGATGCCCGGAGGCGAACCGGCATCCCCGACCGGGGGCAGGCAGACGATGCGGCGTCGCTCGCGCGAACACGATGCAAGATCGATTCGCCAGCCGTGTTCGACCAGCGGTCGCGCAAGGCGCAGGATGTCGTGGTGCGTCAACGGGGTCACCCGGACATGCTGGCACGGAACGGCTCGCGGTGCAGCGCGCCGGCACCCGCCTTGCTCACCGAATGCGTGGTCCCGCACCGTCGCAATACCGCGGCTCACCGCTCCCCTTCCGCCATCTCATCGACCGATCACCATGCCCGTCAACGATTCGCCAGACCTGTCGGACACGTCCCGCGTTCCGAGCCGCGTCGCCCCCGCCGTTCAGCGCCTGCAACGCGTGGCGCACCTGATGGACAGCTCGATACGCCTGCCGGGCGGGTACCGGATCGGCTGGGACGGCATCATCGGACTGATACCGGGTATCGGCGACATCGTCGGAATGTTCGTCTCGAGCGGCATCCTGGTGGCGACCGCCCGGCTGGGCGTGCCGCGCGTGGTGCTCGCACGCATGGCGCTCAACATCGGGGTGGAAACGCTCGTGGGCAGCGTGCCGATCGTCGGCGACCTGTTCGACATGGCCTTCAAGGCCAACCAGCGCAACCTCGCGCTCGCCACGCGTGCGCTGGAGACACCCGTGGCGACCGCACGGCGCAGCGGAGCGGCCCTGGCAGGAGTGGTGCTGGCGGTGCTCGCGATGTTCGTGCTGCTCGGCTGGGCGGTCGTGGTTCTCGTCGGGGGAGTCGTTTCACTGCTTTCCTGACCGGGGTGGCGCGGCTGAAAAATCGGCACGTCGGCGGGTAAGCGCTGCAAGAACGGGCGTCAGGAGCATGACGCCCGACCTCCAGCCACTATCGTCCGCCCATCGAAACGAGGCGGTTCACCACGCAACCGGTTCGGTGTCGACTTACAACCCCTGTACACACCCTGTACACAAGCAAGCCAAGGAGATCTGCATGAGCAAGTTCACGACGTTCACCAAGACCATCGCCGCTGCCGCCTTCGGTGCCGCATTGATGTCCGGCGCAGCCTTCGCGCAGATGGCCGATATCGAGGAGCAGGCTGCGCAGATCGAGCAGGAACTGGCGCTGATGCCCCAGTACGATGGCTACGAGAGCCCGATCGTCGTGACGGCCACGGACGAGGGTCGCATCGAGCTGACCGGCATGGTCGACGATTCCCAGCAGATGCAGGAGATCAAGGACATGCTGGAGAACATGGAAGGCGTGGACATGGACCTCGTCGACAACAACATCATCCAGCAGTGACCTTCTGACAGGTCACGGCGACCGGTCACCGATGGCCGGGATGGCCGCACGGACGACCGGGTGACCGGTCGGGTCCGGCAACCGTCCGGATGGTAGTCCAGGCCCCGTACGCTTTCGGCGTTCGGGGCCTTTTTCGTGGTTGCGTTCCGGTGCCCGTGTCGGGGTCAGGCCAGCGTGGTCGATACGCTTCCCAACACGCCGAAATCGGCCGAGAGCCGATCGCCCGGTGATACCGGCAGCACGCCGGTGCAGGTTCCGCAGAACACGAACTCGCCGGCCTCGATGCCGCGGGCGCTCGTGCCGGGTTGGCCCAGCAGCCAGGCGATCATGGCGAACGGATCGGCGCCGAGCGAATCGCTGCCCGAGCCGGATGCCACCGTTTCGCCGTTGATCGTCAAGGTTGCGGTACAGGTCGTCAGGTCCAGGTCCCGGTGCACGCCCTCGATCGGGTCGCCGAGTACCGTGCCGACATTGCCGGCCGCGTCTGCCACGAGCGCCGTGCCGTTGCCCGGCAGCGCCATGTCGAAGCGGCTGCCCACGAACTCGAACCCTGCCGCGACGTACCTTGTCGCCTCCGCCACGCGTTCGCGCAGCGCTACCGGAATGGCCCGGACATCGTGGGTGTGCGGTTCGATGCGCAAGCCGTGTGCGAAGCCCACCACGAACTCGGTCTCGACGTGGACCGGGTGGGAGCGTGGCAGCGTCACGCACGCACCGTTCGCATGGTGGTGCGCCGCGCGCAGGCGGCCGTGGAACGGGGTGTCCAGATCGAGCGAATCGAGCGCGCCCTGCAAGGTTGCCCCGATCTTCAGTCCGACGATGGCGGAGGTGTCGAGCGCATCGAGTGCGGCCTGCACCGCGTAGGCCTGCTGCAGGGATGCGGGGCGTTGCAGGGCGAGTCGCCGGTCATCCCGGCGAGCCGCGTGAAGCGCCCGGGCAAGACGGTCGTCGTCGGCATCGGACATGGTGGTGGGGATCGGGTGGCCGAGGGGCGCCCAGTCTATCGAATCGACACATCGGCTCGCGGCTCGATCCTTCGCCGTCCGGTGTGCCGCGAAGGTCGGCACACCGTTCGACGCCCATTCTGCAAATTCGTCCATTCTGCAAATTCATTGCGCGCGGACGTGAGGCCGTGCCGGGTGACGCATCATGAGTTCCGTGCCACCGCCTGCCATCGATACCCGCCTCGTCAATGAGCACCGATCAACGCAGCTGCCTGATCTGCTACCTCAGGCACTACATCGATCTGAACGAGGTGGACCAGGGCCTCATCGCGGAGCTGGAGCAGGAAGAGCGGTCCGTGTCGGCACGCGAACGCGTGCTCAGCGGCGGGGACGCGGTGCGCATGCTGTTCGTGGTCAAGTCCGGCTGGCTGTTCCAGGACACCGATCTGGCCGACGGTCGTCGGCACCTCGTGCGGACGCTGTTGCCGGGTGACGTCTACGGACTCGGGGAGCTTTCCAACACCTACGCCTCCACGCACCTGACCGCCTGCACCGATGCGGTGATCTGCCCGTTTCCCAAGGCTGCGCTGAGCGCCATCATCCTGCGCTCCCCCCGGCTCGCTGCCCTGCTGCTGGACCTCTCGGCGCGCGATCAGGTGCTGTACGTGGACCGGCTGCGGGCAGCATCGCGCATGTCGGCCAAGGCGCGTGTGCTCAGCCTGCTGCTGACGATGCTGGACCGGCTGAGAGTCACGGGGGAGGGCAGGGGGGATGCCATGGATCTGCCGCTCAACCAGAGCGAGATCGGCGATCTGCTCGGGCTGACGAACGTGTCGGTCAGCAAGGCGATGGTCGATCTCCAGCAGAGCGGTGTGATCGAGCGTCGGCGCTCGCGCCTGACGGTGCTCGATCGCGTGGCTGCAGCCGAGTCGGTCGATCACGTGGATCGTTACAGCACGCTCGATACCGACTGGTTTCCCGCCGAGGCGGCGTCTCGCTAGGTTGCCGGCCCCGCTTGCCCGGTCCGCACCGAAACGGCCGACGACCGTCTCGTTCGCCCGATCGGCTCGGTCGAGCTCACCCGACGGCACGGTCCAGCCGTCTCGATTGTCAAAAGCGGATCGAGACCGTGTAGCACTTGCAGTACGCCTACTGCGACCGGCTGGCAGACGGAACAATGTTCCCCGTTCGAGGCGTGTCGTGCGCAGGTGACCGGTACGGCACCCTCGGCGACGCGGACACGTGACGCCAGCCAACACGATACAAGGGAGACGCGATATGAGCATGCAATCCGATGGACAGGCCGACAAGGCGAAGCAGGACGCGCGGCAACATGCCGATGCGCTGAGCAGCAAGGCGAGCGACGAGGCGGCCCGGGTTGCGGAAACGGCTCGCGACGCTGGCAAGCAGCGCGCGGAGCAGGGTTTCGAGCAGGGCAAGCAGGTGGCCGAGGGGCACGTGGACGCGGTGCAGCATGCCGTCGATGATGCCGCCAAGCGTCTGGAGGAGGAAGACCACCCGTTTGCCAGCTACGCCACCGAACTGTCGAGCCAGCTGTCCTCGCTGTCCGGTCGCATCGAGTCGAGCTCCTTCGACGAGCTGGTGCGCGATGGCCGTCGGGTAGCCCGCACCAATCCGGGTCTGTTCATGCTCGGTGCCGTTGCGGTGGGATTCGCAGCCTCGCGGTTCCTGAAGGCATCGGAGCGCCATGACGAGAGCGATTACGTCGACATGAACGGTGACGATGAAGACGATCTCCACGAGCGCTTCATGTCCCGGTCCTCCCAGCCGCATTCGGGTGCAGGGGCCGAGCCGTACCGCCGTACCGCCTCCCGGCCGGTGACACCGGTACCGCAGGACTCGTCCATCACCACCGGCGGTGTCACCGGTACGCCGAGCTCGACCGGAACGGCTTCCGCCGGCACCTCGCCCGCCACCGCGCGCCCTTCACCCACCAGCCTTTGAGGAATCTTCATGTCAACCACTGAACGCTACGTAGGTGCCGCGCCGCCGGTCCACGGCGAGGGCGACGCCAGCGTCACCGGCCTGGTCTCGCGACTCGCGACCGACATCTCGGAGCTGATGCGCGGCGAGATGCATCTTGCCCGTGCCGAGCTCAAGGGCTCTGTCAACGATGCGAAGAAGGGTGTCATCTCGCTGGCCATCGGTGCCATCGTGCTGCTGACCGGGCTGCCCATCCTGCTGGCATCTCTCGCCTTCGGTCTGGCCGGACTCACCGGCATGCCGCTGTGGGTGTCCTTCCTGATCGTCGGCCTCGTCGTGAGCATCGTCGGGGCGGTGATGCTGAAGGGGGCGAGCAGCAAGTTGTCCGCCGAGAACCTGGCCCCGAGCCGGACGGCGGCCTCGCTCGGAAAGGACGGTGAACTCATCAAGGAGCAGACACGATGAAGACGGACACGACCATGCCGGACCAGCGGGCCGGTACGCACGACATAGACGCCGATGCATCGCCGGGCCGGATCGAGGCGCAGCTCGATGCCAAGCGTGCCGACATCGATCGCACGATCAGCCAGCTCGAGAGCCGGTTCAATCCGGAGCGGGTGGTCGACTACCTGAAGGACAACGGCGGCGAGATCGCCGGCAACCTCGGCCGTTCGTTCAAGGACAACCCCGTGCCGTTCCTGCTGACCGGTGTCGGTCTGGCGTGGATGATGAGCGCCCAGCAGAACAGCGCTGCCAACCGGCAGCCTTCCTACCCGCGCTACCGTTCATCGCGTTACGACGGCGATCCCTACTACGAGGAGGACGTGTCCGCCCAGCACCGGATGTCGGTCCAGCCTGCGTACGGCACGGCTTACGCCGGTACGGGTGACTCTCTCCAGGGTGGCGGCCAGAGTGGCAGCCAGAGTGGCGGGACTTCCGCCGATGATGGCGCGATGGACCGGATGAAGGACCGGGCATCGGGAATGTCCGCCGACGCCTCGAACAGGATGACCGCCATGAGCGATCGGATGTCCAGTTCCGGGGACGAGGCACGTCGGCGCCTCGAGCGCATGCGCGACAGGGCTGAAAACCGGTACCAGCGCATGAACGACGATGCCCGCCAGAAGTACGACGGCATGAGTTCCAGTGCACGTCTGCACTACGATCGTCTGAGCGACGATGCGGCGAAGCAGTACGACACCTTGAGCGAAGAGGCACGGCGGCGTTACGACACCGCACGGCGCAAGGCGCAGCAGGCAAGCCGTGACATCGGCAGGCGTGCCAACGATCTGGGATCGCAGTCCGCGGACTTCCTGCGCGAGCAGCCGCTGGTCGCCGCCGCCATCGGTGCATCGATCGGTGCCCTGATCGGTTCGCTGCTGCCGCCGTCACGTACCGAGGATCGGTACCTGGGAGCGCAGGCCGATCAGTACCGCGACGAAGCGCTTGATCTGGCGGGCGAGAAGATGGACGCGGTCGGAGAACAGGCACGCGGGACGATGGAGCAGGTGCGCAAGGATGCGGAAAAAGCCATCGAGAAGGCCGGCGACAAGGCAGAGGACGCCGTGAAGCAGGCGGATGCAAAGGCGCAGAAGGAAGGTGACAAGGCTGCCTCGAACGCCGGCACCGGTACCGACCGGAAAGCGTAGTCCCGATACCGGCGAAGGTTTCATGCCGGTTCGACGCCGTCACCACGACCCGCACTCGCGGGTCGCGGTGGCGGCGTTCTGCCGTTCACGATCCTGTCGGTGCGGCAGGCCGTCGCGACGGTCGACACACGAGCATCAGGTCATGGGGCGCAGCGGCAACGATGCCAGCGCGCGCAGACCCGTCCGGCGCGTCCAGTCCGGCGGGGCCGCCGGATCCTGCAAGGCGATGTCGGGTATCCGCTCCAGCAGGGCGTCGAACACGCAGCTTGCCTCCCGCAGGGCGAGTTGCAGCCCGAGACAGGCATGCGTGCCCGCCCCGAAGCCGAGATGGCGTGCGGGTGGCCGGTCCGGATCGATGCATCCGGGATCCGTCCAGACACGGTCGTCGTTGTTGGCCGCACCGATCAGCGCGGCGATGGTGCTGCCGCGTTCCAGGCGGTGACCGTCCAGCTCGGTGTCGTGCACCACGAACCGTGGCTTGGACAGTTCGACCGGTGATGTCGCCCGCACCAGTTCGCTGATCGCGCGCGCATTCGGGACGGGAGCCAGGGTCGCGAGACCGGTGTCGCTGCGCAACAGTTCGAGCAACGATACGGACAGCAGGTGCGTGGTGGTCTCGTGACCGGCCAGGTACAGCAGGAAGACCATCGAGATGCATTCATCCTGCGATGCGGGCGTCTCGCCATCGAGCGGTCGCACCAGTTCGCTCAACAGGTCGTCGCGAGGATCTTCACGGCGCGCGTCCAGTTCCCGCGCCAGCGCTCCGGACAGGCGGTGCAGGGCGGGCATCGCGCGCAACAGGCCGGCCGGTCCGCCGATCGTCGACAACCGTCCCAACGCACGGCCGAACGGTGTGCCCGGTGCACTGCCGGCGGGGTCCAGACCGAGCAGTTCACCGATCACCCGAAGCGGCAACGGGCGCGCCACGTCGCGCACGAAGCAGGGTGTCGGCGAGTGCTGCAACGTCCGGAGGCAGGCAGCCGTCTGCTGCTCGATCACCGGTTGCAGCCTCTGCAATGCCGTGCGCCGGAAGGCATCCTCCACCCGTCGGCGGCGTCGGCGGTGCTCATCGCCCTCGTGCACCAGCAGGTTGTCGGCCAGTCTCCTGATCGGACCGGGAACCCACCAGACGGCGCCGGTCCGCGAGCGGTGGCCCACCCGGGTGGCATCGACGGTGAAACGCGATTCGTCCTCCAGCACCTGGCGGGCGGTGTCGCGCCGGGTCGCGAGCGCCGGAGTACCGAGCAGCGGCAGCCGCGCCCGGACCACGGACCCGTCGCGTTGCAGGCGCTGCCACGTGCCGAGCGGGTCTTCCTTGGTCTGCCGTGCGGCCAGGTCGAGCACGACCAGGGGCGGCGGGCGGGCGCTGGGTGTCACGGTACGCCGGTATCGAGGTGTGTACGCCCTGCAGGATACGACACGCCGCTTGCTGCAGCCGTCGGCCCCGCGCAGGATCGGGGCATGCATGAATCGAAGACCGGCGCCCCGCGCGTGCTCATTCTCGAACGCCGTCCGCTGTCGAAGGTGTGGGCCCGGCTCGAGAGCGTCTCGTTGCGCTACCGGCGTCACGACGGGCGACTCGACGATCAGGTGCGCGAGGTCTATCACCGCGGTCACGGTGCGGCCATCCTGCTCTACCACCCGGAACGCCGTGCGGTGCTGCTGGTGCGCCAGTTCCGGCTCGCGGCCTGGGAGGTCGAGTCGGTGGAGGGGGCCTATCACGACGGGCACGACGGGCACGACGGGCACGACGGGCACGACGGGCACGACGGCGGTGACGAGGCCGGGTTCCTGCTCGAAGTGCCTGCCGGCATGCTGGAACACGGCACGGGTGCCCGAACGGTGGCGGCCGAGGCTCGCGAGGAGGCCGGCGTGCAGATCGGCGAACCGGAGTTCCTGTTCGCCGCCTACGCCAGTCCCGGTTCGGTGACCGAACGGCTGCAGTATTTCGCCGCCCCCTACGAGGATGCGCAGCGCATCGGCAGCGGCGGCGGGCTCGCCTCCGAAGGCGAGGACATCGAGGTGGTGGAGCTGCCGATCGAGGAGGCCTGGCGACGGGTGCGCAGCGGCGGGATCCGCGATGCGAAGACGATCCTGCTGCTGCAGCATGCCCTGCTCGGTCCGTTGCGGTCATGATGCGTAGCGATGCGGTCGCGGCGCCCCTATACTGGGCGCCTGCGCCGACGTGACCGGTTAGTCATGTTCCATGAACGGCTGTCGCGCCGATCGTTCCGGTGTCCGTGGTGGCGGATGCCGTCCGACATCTTCCGGGAGAGACCGATGCACCACAGGATCTGGCCAGGCCTTGCTGCACGCCGGCCGCGCGACCGACGGCCGTTCGTCGTGCTCGGCACGCTGTGCCTGGCGAGCGGTCTGGCGGGCGGCGTGGCGAGCGGCACGCTCGAGGCTGCCGTGACCGGCGAGCCGAGCGTCCAGGCGGTACCGGCCACGCCGTTGCGCTACGAGCAGGGCGGCACCACCGTCACCTGGGGGGCGGGCAACGACCTTCTCGTGCAGGGCTTCTCGATCGACGGGCGCGGGTTCGGACGCAGCGACTCGGTCAGCCGGGTCGCGTTCGAACGCGGGGAGGGCGGCGAGCCGAACGGGTGCAGCGTATTCGCCGAGCGGCTGGACGATACCGGTACGCTGCTGGCGTCGAGCTTCCCGTCCGGTTCCGCCGGGGACCCCACGGCCTGCGACCCGGGACGCGTGCTGCAGTCGCGCACCGTCAACCGTGGCGTGCTGGACCTGTTCGCGAACGACGGCGTGCGTCCCGGCAACGTCGAGCGGGCCGATTTCATCTTCAACCGGGGCGCGCTGGCGCCATTCGATACGGACGCGCTGGACGCGGCTGGCCATCCGGTCGCCGAGCGTGGCGGCGACAGTCCGGTCCGCATGGCAGCCATCCTGTCGCTGGACGCATCCGGCCGGCCGTCCCGTTTCGGACCTTCCGTGCTCGTCGGCGCTGCCGGTTGCCCGTCCGACGAGCTGTGCTTCGTGCGCACCACGTTCGAGCAGAGCCTCGCCTTGCTGGCCTCCCCGCAAGGTCGGCCCGGTGTTGCACCGTTGCCGATCGGCTTGGACGAGGACACGCTGGCCATCGCCTTCGTCTCCAGCCGACAGCTGGGCCTGGGTGCCGGACAGCGGTACCACGGCTTCTCGCTGTTCGATGCCGACGTGCTGCCCGGACAGGCCGATCTGACCGATCCGGGCAGTTTTCCGCGCGACACCACCGATGCGGCAGCCGCCGCCGGTGGCGGGCTGGACCTGTACGGCGGACTGGGCGGACATTTCGTGGCGAACGACCTGTCGGGCGTGATCGGCACGGTGTTCCTGGACACCGACGGGGACGGTGTGCCGGGCGAGGGCGATGCCGGCGTGGCCGACATCGGCTTGACGCTGTACCGCGACGCGGACGGGGACGGCGTGTTCGACGAGGAGCGCGACACGCGGCTCGGCGATGGCATCGACACCGATACCGGTGGCGTGGCGCGCTTCCACGCCTTGACGGACGGCACCTATTTCCTCGGGCTGGACGGCGCGGACGAGGACATCCCCGGCGGGCTCGTGCCCGCGTCCGGGTCGAACCCGCGCACCATCGTCATCGCGGGGGGCAACATCGAGCAGGCGTTCTTCCCGCTGCTCGCCGGTGATGGCGACGGAAACGGAAACGGAAACGGCGATGGCGACGGGGACAACGGCGGCACCCCGCCGGACCGGGACGATTCGGTCACCACCGCCGTGGCCGACAGTTACAGCATCGACCAGGGCTCGGTGCTCGATGCCGCCGTGCTGGACAACGACACGGACGCGGCCGACCAGGGCCTGACCATCGTCGCCCGGAGCGAATCGGCGAACGCCACGGTGTCGATCGTCGGCGACGCGATTCGCTACGTGCCCGAGCCGGACTTCGTCGGTACCGACAGCTTCACCTACACGGTGCAGGACGGCGAGGGCGTGCGGTCCACGGCAGCGGTCACGGTGTCGGTGCTGCGCTTCAGCGACATCGACGGCAACGGCGTGAACGATATCGAGGAATGCGCAGCCGTGGGCATCGCGTGCGACGACCTGTCGCTGGAGACCGGCGTGCACGGGTCGGGCGTCGGTGCCGGTTCGCCGGGCCTGCTGCTGTTGCTCGGTCCGCTCGCCTGGGCCCGCCGGCGCACCCGTCGCTCGAGCGCGGAGGCACGCTCGTGAGCCGCGCCATCGACCCCCGCCGCGATACCGTGCGGCAAGCACGCGAGGCATGCGGGACATCGCTCCGCAGGCTCATCGCGGGTGCGGCCGCGAATGCCGCGATCGTCACCACCTTGCTGCCGATCGCGGTGGCGGCGGCCGACCGGGGGCCCTACATCGGTATCGGTGCCGGTGCTTCCCGTCTGGAGCCCGAGTCGCGCACCCCCGCGCTGACCACCATCGATCGCGACGGTACCGGGTTCCACGTGTTCGCAGGCTTCGACCTCGCTCGCTGGCTGTCCGCCGAAGGGTACGTGGCCGATCTGGGTTCGGCCGGCATCGGCTTCCTGGGGCGTGACGTCGGTGATGTCGACTACCGGGTGTACGGCCTGCGCGCGCTCGGCACCGTGTGGAGTGCCCGGGGCGGGTGGCTGAACGGGGACGGGGCCGCACGGCTCGGTCCATCGGTGTACCTGGCCACCGGCATCGGCGGACTGGACACCGATTCCTCCCTTGAGGTGCGCACCGATCACCCGGCTCACGTCAGCTTCGGGGCCGGTGTGGAGATGGGGTTCCCGCGCGGCGTGGCGTTACGCGCCGAAGTCAACGGATACGATACCGACGCACGGTACGCGAGCGTGTCGCTGCTCAAGCGGTTCGGCGCGCGCGGTGCGACCGTGGCGAAGCGGGTCGTGCCGGAGCCGGTCGTTCCGGAGCCGGTCGCGGTGACCCCGCCGACCGTTGCCCCCGAGCCGCCGATGAAGACCTTCTTCCGGCCGGTCGTGCCGCCATACCTGTACTTCTCGTTCGATGAGGACACGCTGAGCGCTGCATCGATGGCGAAGCTCGACGCCTTTGCCGAGGAGGCGGGTCCGAGCGGTCTGGATATCGAGATCGACGGGCACACCGACTCGGTCGGGCCGGACGCCTACAACGTCGAGCTGTCGATCCGGCGTGCGCTGGCGGTGCGCGATCGTCTGGTGGAAGCCGGTATCGAGTCGGCCCGGTTGAGCATCGTCGGTGCCGGCTCGACCCGACCGCTGGAGAGCAATGCCACCGAGGCCGGACGGGCGGTCAACCGCCGGGCGGACTTCTCGCTGCGCTGAGCGCCGGCCGATCCTGACCGATCGGTCCGATCGGGCATGACCGTCCTGTGGGAGCACGTCGAGGGAGCGACGCGTTACAGCGTGCGCTCGCACGGAGCCTCGGTGAGGCTGTATTCCAACGGCGTGTTCCACAGCCAGTGGAACCCCGACCGCCCGTTCGCCGGCGGCGTCTGGGATTGCCTGTCGCTGCCGGTGCTGTACCGGGACCCGGCGCAGGTGGCACGCGTGGCCCTGCTCGGCGTCGGCGGCGGGGCGGTGCTCAGGCAGCTGTCGCACCTGCTGCCCGATGCCGATTGCCTGGGGGTGGAGATCGATCCGGTACACGTGCGCATCGCCACGCGGTGGTTCGGGGTCGATGCGCGGCGGGTGCGGCAGGACGACGCGATCGGCTGGCTGGAGAGCCGGGAGGATGCGGCATTCGACATCATCGTCGATGACCTGTTCGGGCACGAGCACGGCGAACCGGTGCGCTCGGCGGCGCTGGAGTTCGGCTGGGTGGACACGCTGGTGCGCACGCTCGACCGGCAGGGCGTGCTGATCGTCAACGCCGTCACCTCGCGCGAGCTCAAGCGCGCCGCCCCGGTGTTCGCCGACGCCGGGCTGCGTCACGGCAGCCGCTGGACCCTGCCCGGTTACGAGAACGCGATCGGTGTGCTGTCGCGCGAGCCGCTGCACTCGCGCGACTGGTCGAGGCGGCTGGAGAGCGCCGCGCTGTCCGCCGCCGATCGCCGGCAGGCGCGTTGCTGCCGCGTGCAGCCGCTGCGCGGACTGTAGCCGGCGACGCCCGGGCCGGGCTCGCTCAGAAAGAGAACGCGAGCTGTGCGCCGAACTGGCCCCGCTCGACACCGGTGAGCCGTCCGCCGATCTCCAGCGGCCCCAGCTTCACGCCGGCCGACACGGCCGCCTCGTCATCGTCGCGACCCAGATCCGCTCCCAGGCCGAGACGGACGGCGAACAGCGCGTTGCCGAGCTCCAGCCCGAGTGCGACCGGTTGCGTGGCGATGCCGTCCACATCCGCCTCGTTGAGGGCCGCATCGGCGGTGATGCTCGCGATGCCGGCCTGCAGGTGCGCGCCGACCACCAGCTGCGCATCGGTGTCGAACCGGAATCCGGTGTCGGTCTCGATCGATTCGGGCAACAGGTTCCTGATCACCGCGGCGACCCGCACCGGCACGCCCGTCAGTGCGGTGGACATGCCGACGTCGACGGTGAAGGAGGATTCCTCGATCTCGGTAGCCTCGATCTGGTCGCCGATCGATTCGGCACCCTCGTCGAAGGCGTCGGACAATTCGACCGTGCGGCCGTAGGCGTTCAGGCGCGAGAACTTGGGGGTCACGCCGATATCGATGCCGTTCGCGCCCACCGTCAGGTGGCTGCCGATCGACACGGCCAGCTGCGTGCGCACCAGGGTGGCGGCGTCGGCCGTCGAGACGATGACCTCGGCGGGATCGGTGAAGGTGATCCTGCCGTCCTGCACCTCGTAGCGAGCCTGATCGACCAGCTCGCCGTCACGGATCTCGCCCGCGGTCAGGCCGTCCCGGAAGGCGCGGGACAGGGCATCGACGTAGGCCTGATCATCGGATCCGATGTCGGCGCGGGCACGCACGCCACCCCGTCCGCCGATGTGCAACGCGAACGGCAGGCCGGATCCGGTGAAGGCGAACCCGGTACCGAACGAGGCCAGCCCGCTGACCGGTTCGTCGTCGACGTCGTCGAGCAACCGGCGCACCTCGCCGGCGAGACCGGCCAACCGGTCGGTACCGGTGACGCAGACGGTATCGTCGGGCGGGTCCTGCGCCAGGTCGCAGGCGAGCGCCCTGCCCGACAGGCGCTCGATCTCCGCGTCCAGGTCGTCGGCCAGGTCCTCGTTGGCGTCGTCGCGTGCCACATCGATCAGCCCGCCGTGATCGCGCGCGTCCACGGCTGCGCCGAGCTGGAGGTGGAAGCGCTCGCCACGCCGTTGCATCGCCATCAGCGACGCCGGGTTCTGCAGCGCGCCCTGCACGCCGCGTCCGTCGGCCACGCTCGAACCGCCGAGCGCGTAGGTGCGCGCATCGACGGCGGCAACCGAGGCGCTGCCGAGCAGGCCCGCCAAGGCGGCACAGAAGGCCGTCAGGCGAACGGTTGCAGGGCGGTACGGGCGTGCGACGATCATGATTACCTCGATCGGCGCGCTGCGCCGCTGGAGCGGTTCGGTCAGGCCCGCGCCTGCAGGATCCATACCCCGCGGCACGTTCGTCAACCGGCGGACGGTCCGGTCGCGGTGCACGCGTGCACCGCGCGCAGTATCGCGTGACGGATACGATCGTCGAGCACGCGTCGTGCCTCCACCTCCAGCCGCTGCAGCCGTGCGGTCGGCTGCAGGCCCTGCTCCGTGGCGCGCACGTAGTCGAGCGCGATCAACCGGTCCACGAACGCCTCGAACAGGTGACGGTCGTGCAGGTCCAGCCGATCGCGACCCTCGGTCGCCTCGAGCCGCTCCGCACCGGCCGCGCAGCGGCGGGCCAGCTCGGCACGCTCCACCGGCTCGGTGCACTGCACCAGCATGGCGGAGCACAGGTAGAAGCGCTCCAGGGCCGGCAGCACCGCCTGCGCCAGCCGCAGCAGCGAGACCGCCTGGGGGGAGCCGCCCGGCGCCCGCCGCCACAGGTCGCCCTGGCGCTCGATCAGCGATGCGCCCTCGAGCGCTGCCAACGCACGCTCGATCGCTGCACCGTCCAGCGCCTCGGGCATGAACAGCTCGCCGTGCAGGAACGGCAGGCTGTTGCGGGCCAGCTCCTGGAGTTCCAGGTCGGTGCAGCGGCGACGGGTGGAGAAGGCGCTGGCCAGCAGGGCGGGCAGGGTCAGCAGGTGCAGGATGTTGTTGCGGAAATAGGTCAACGGTGCGGCCTGGCCTTCGCGCAGCGAGACCAGCTCGCCGACCGCGTCCTGCCGGATCTCCAGGTAGCCCAGCGCGACACCGTGCTCGATGACGGCATCGCTGGTCATGCTCCGCAGGTCCGGTACCGTGACCGGCGTGCCGGCGTGGGTGATGCGCAGCAGGGAGGCGTACAGGTCGATCTGGCGGGCCAGTTCGTCGCGGCCCAGCCGGCCGCGGCTGGTGGCCAGGATCGCGGTGGCCAGCAACGATATCGGTGTCACGCTGGCCGCCTCGTTGATGTGGCGCAGCACGCTCGTGCCCAGCTCGTCGATCACCGGCTTGAGCCAGGCGGGGCGTTCGACCGGCGGCGGCTCGGCGCGCCAGTCGGGACGGTGGCGATCGAGCAGCGCATCGAGCGCTATCGGTTCGCCGATGTTCACGTGCAC
>JAULKR010165676.1:0-24441 GCA_032356305.1 Prasiola linearis
ACCGCCGCGCCGAGCTCCGCGTTCATCGCCGCGACACCGGCGACGTGCACCGCGTACGCGGGCGTCGTCCGCGCTTCGGCCAGGGCCAGCACGGCGGTGTAGGTCGCCTCGGCGTGATCGGGGTCCTCGACGGGCACGATGACGGTCGCCGTGTCTCCCGTGGCCGAGGCGAGCAGCCCGATCATCATCGGCATCGCCTGCACGCGCGCCCACGCGGTCGCGGCGGAGTCGTCCGTGATCGGGCCCTCGGGCAGCACCGGCTCGACGTACAGCTCTCCCTCGCCTCCCGAGATGGCGTTCTCGGTGGCGATGCTCAGCACGTCGTTCTTCTCGACCCCCTCCACGGTGCGGACCGCCGCGTGGAGCTCCGACACGAGCTGCAGCCCCTCGGACGTGAACACCGAGCGACCGTCCGTCCCGACGACACCGACGACGATCGGGTCCTCCAGACCGAACAGTGCGGACGCCCGTTCACGGGCACTCGCCGCCGGGTGGGAGACGGGCACGAAGGCGTCGACGGAGGGGTCCTTCGACACCCGCCCGAGTCCGGCTCCGAAGGCGACGATGACGATCAGGACGGCGAGCAGCGTCTGCCGGGGGCGGGCGCAGACGAACCCGGTCAACACCGCGGCGAGGGCATCCGTTCGTGCACCGGGTGATCGGCCTGGCCGCACCACACGTTCTCCAGACACTCGCCGGTCGGCGAACCCGTGAGGCAGCATACTATCGGCGGCTCGCGGGCAGGGAGAGGCCGGCCGGGCTTTCGGACGCTGTCGCGATCGCTCGAGAACGTCCGGGCGGACGAGTTCGTGCGGGCCACGCGTTCGTGCGCTTCCACGGATCGATGACGAAGTCGCCGGCGGCGCAGACGAGCCCGCGGTCCGTCGCCTCGATCAGGTCGGGTTCAGTGGCCACGCGCGTCCCCGGCTTCGTCACTGTCGCCCCATCGACACGATGAAATCGGCCGGCGGGGCGATGTCCCTGGTCTCGATGCGGGTGACCTTGCTGCCCCGGAGGTGGGCGCGTCGTCGACCACGCCGAGCAGCATCGCGTTGATCCTGTCACGCCGGGAGAGCAGCTCGTCGAGATTCATCGAGCCCGTGACGGTGCGTGTGTTGGTCATGACGAGGTTGAGGATCGCGCTCTCGAGACCGGTGAGCTCGTAGGCCGCCTTCGAGGAATTCCGGGGGGCTCGTGCGAGTGTACCCGAAGGCCCGGAGCGGGCCGCTGCAGGGCAACGAGGCGCCGACCCGCCTCGCAGCGGTTCAGCCGAGGGCACGCGTGACTCGCCCCCCGCCCGGACGTTCCCGAACGGCCGCGGCAGGGTCCCGAAGCCCGACCGGCTTTTCCCTCTCCGCGAGCCGCCGATAGTATGCTGCCACGCGGTTTCGCCGGCTGGCGAGTGTCTGGAGAACGTGTTGGTGCGGGCAGGCCGATCACCCGGAGCACGAACGGATGCCCTCGCCGCGGCGTTGACCGGACTCGCCTGCGCCCGTCCCCGGCGCACGCTGCTCGCCGTGCTTGTCGTCATCGTCGCCTTCGGAGCCGGGCTCGGGCGAGTGTCGAAGGACCCCTCCGTCGACGCCTTCGTGCCCGCCTCCCATCCCGCGGCGATCGCCCGCGAACGGGCATCCCTGCTGTTCGGTCTGGAGGACCCGATCGTCGTCGGCGTCGTCGGGACGGACGGCCGCTCGGTGTTCACGCCCGAGGGGCTGCAGCTCGTGTCGGAGCTCCACGCGGCGGTCCGCACCGTCGAGGGGGTCGAGAAGAACGAGGTGCTGAGCATCGCCACCGAGAAGGCCATCTCGGGAGGTGACGGAGCGCTGTACGTCGACCCGGTGCTGCCCGAGGGCCCGATCACGGACGACTCCGCCGCGACCGCCTGGGAGCGCGTGCAGGCGATGCCGATGATGATCGGGCTGCTCGCCTCGGCCACGGGAGACACGGCGACCCTCATCGTGCCCGTCGAGGACCCCGATCACGCGGAGGCGACCTACACCGCCGTGCTGGCCCTGGCCGAGGCGCGGACGACGCCCGCCTACGCGGTTCACGTCGCCGGCGTCGCGGCGATGAACGCGGAGCTCGGCGCGGCGGTCAGCCGCGACACGCGCGTGTTCGTGCCGGTCGCGGTGCTGACCGTGTTCGGCATCCTGTTCGCCGCGCTGCGCAGGCCCGCGGCCTTGATCGGTCCGCTGATCATCGTCGCCGGAGCGGCGGCCATCGGCATCGGCACGCTCGGCTGGACGGGTGCCCGTTACTACCTGATCACGACGGCGCTGCCGGTCATCATCATGGCCATCGCGGTGGCCGACAGCCTGCACCTGATCGCCTTCTACCTGCGTGCGCGGCGCGAGGATCCGGAGCGGGACGCGCGTGCGGCCGTCGGCCTCGCCATGCGCCACACCCTGTTGCCGATCACGCTGACCAGCGTGACGACGGTGGCGGGCTTTCTCGGTCTGTCGCTCGGCGCCGCCATGCGTCCGATCAGCGAGTTCGGCCTGTTCGCCGCCGTCGGCGTCGGCGCGGCCTGGGTGCTGAGCCTGACGGCACTGCCGGCCGTCCTGGTGCTCACCGACCTCGAGCCCCGGGCGCCATCGAGCGGGCGGGCGCGTGCGACGGCGGGGGAGCGCGGCGGACTTGCCCGCCTCGATCGACTCGTCGCCGCCCTGTCGAGCGCCTCGCTGTCACGTCCGCGCCGCTCGCTCGCGCTCGTCGGCGCGGCCTTCGCGGCCTTCGCGCTGCTCGCCGCCGGCGCGCGCTTCGACTACCAGCGCAGCGTCTACTTCGCGCCCGGGCAGCCGGTGAAGGTCGCCGACGCGACGCTCAACGACCGGCTCGGCGGCATCAACTTCCTCGACGTCGTCGTCACCGCGCCGGAGCCGGAAGGGCTCGTGACGGCGGCGGCCCTGCGCGCCGTCGCCGAGCTGACCGCCCGCATCGAGACCCTGCCCGAGGTCACCCACGTGGTCGCCATCGACGACTACCTCTCCCTGATGCACACCGCGCTGACCGGCGCCGACCCCGGCACGCTGCCGACCCGTCCGCGGGCGCCCGCCCAGTACCTGTTTCTCTACGAGGCGTCCGGCGCCCCCGAGGACTTCAGGCAGGAGATCGACTACACCCGCGAGAACGCCCTGATCCGCGCGCAGCTGTCCACGGACCGCTTCGTCGACATCCGTCCGACGGTGCGCGAGCTCCGTGACATCACCGCGGCGTGGAGCGAGAAGCACGGGCTGGCCGCCGAGGTCAGCGGCCGCGTCGCCGTCAACGAGGGCTGGATGAGCCTGCTAGAGCGCAACCACTTCCTCGGTCTCGCTCTCGCGGTGCTGCTGGTGTTCCTGGCCGCCGTCGTCTCGTTTCGCAGCGCACGCTACGCGCTCCTGGCGATGGTGCCGGTGGCGTTCGGCATCCTGTCGGTCTACGCGGCGATGGGGCTCTTCGGCGTGTCGATCGCGCCCGCGACCTCGATGACGGCGGCCATCTCGACGGGACTCGGCATCGATTTCGGTGTGCACCTGATCTCGCACCTGCGCAGGCGCCTCGCCGCCGGTGCGAGCCTCGCGGAGGCGCTGTCGGGGGACTACCTGATCGTCGGCAGGGCCTGTATCCTCGCCGCGCTCGCGCTCTGCGCCGCCCTCGGCGTGGTCTGCCTCTCCTCGGTTCCCGCGCTGCGCTGGTTTGCCTCGCTCGTCGCCGCGGGTTCCATCGGCAGTCTGTTCGGCGCCTTCGTCATCCTGCCCGCCATCCTGACGCTCGTCGTCCCGCGTCGCGAGGAAATCCGCCCCCATGCGTAAGTGCCGCGTGTCCGCTCTCTCCGCCGCCTTCGCCACCTCGCTGTCGCTCGCGCTCGCGGCGGCACAGGCCTCGGCGCAGGACGAGGCGTCCGACGCGGAGTCGAACGGTACGCGGGAAGGTGCCGCGATGGAGGCCGACACGGTGGCCGCGAACGTCGCCGAGCGTCCCGCCAACGAGGGCCGGGTGGGCGAGATGCACTTCCGTCTGGTCAACGAGGCGGGCGCCGAGCGTACCCGTGAGGCGCTGATGGTTCACTCGGATCCGGGTGACGTCGTCAAGCTGGGCATCTTCTTCACCGCGCCCGCGGCCATTCGCGACACCGGCTTCCTCAGTCACGACGAAGACGAGGGCGCGGACGAGAACTGGCTGTTCCTGCCCGCGCTCGAGCGAGTCCGTCGTCTGCCCTCCGCCGACCGCGCCGACTACTTCATGGGCACCGACCTGACCTACGGCGACATCAGCGACGACTTCAAGTTCGAGTCCGGGCAGTGGCGGTTCTCCGGGGGCGAGACGGCGAGCCGCGACGGCGTGGCCTACGCGACGCTGAACGGGGAGGCGGTCTCGGCGGAGGCGATCGCGGAGAGCGGCTACTCGCGTTTCGAGGCGCTCGTCGACACCGCGACCTGGTTTCCGGTGCTGACCACCTACTACGATGCCGAGGGCGAGGCCTTGAAGCGGATCGAGGTGCTCGAGCAGGAGGAGATCGGCGGCGCGTGGACGGCGATGCGCTTCCTCGCGGAGAACCTCCAGAGCGGTCACACGACGCACATTCATTTCGAGGACATGCGCTACGTGCCGGATCTCGATGAGGAGCTCCTCGAGCCCGACGCGCTCGAGTACGGCGTGCCGGTGATCGATTGAGACGTCCGCCTCTCCAGCCGATCCGGCCGACGCCGTCGATCGGATCGTCCCGTCCGGTCCGACCGCTCCGCTCGCGGCGATCGGACGGAGCGACTCCGCCCGCCCTGGCCGTGGCGCTCCTTCCGTTCGCACTGCTCGCGCCGTTCGCGTCGGCCGACGCGTCGCTCGCGGAGGCGGTGAGCGCGAAGCTCGTGTCGAGCGCGGTCGATATCGAATACTGGGCTGGCCTCGAGACCGACGGTGACGGGATCGCCCTGTCGCGGGTCAGCGTCGAGCCCGCGCTCGAGTTCCGTTTCGACCGCGCTTGGTCGGCGGAGCTCGCGCTGCGCGGCGACTTCGCCGACGACGACACGGGACTGGGCGCCGTCGACACCTTCTCCCCGCTGTCGCGCCCCTTCGTCGACGGACGCCGGGCACACGTCGGGATCGAGCGGGCGACGCTGAGCTGGCGAAAGCGTCGCCACCGCGTCATGCTCGGCAAGCAGACCATCGCCTGGGGCGTGCTCGACGGTCTGCAGGTGACCGACCGCTACGACCCGGTGAGGCGGCGTGACGCCGTGCTGGGCGAGGTGCGCCCCGAGCGCATCGCCCGCTGGGGCGCACGCTGGCGAACCGAGTGGCATGGCACCCGTCTCGACTTCGCCCTGACGCTCGACCCGAGCGTCTCGCAGCTTGCCCGCCGCGGCGACGTCTTCGAGGTCACCGCGCCGCGCTACACCGTGGGGGTCGGTGCGGGTGCGGGCGCCGAGGACGGTGCGGAGCCCGGTATCACCGAGCGCGACGAGTGGGGAGGGGATGCCACCTACGGTCTGCGCGCCACGCGCCGCTGGAGCGGCAGCGAGCTCAGCGTTCTCGCGTTCTCGGGGCCCGATCCCGAGCCGGTCCTCGCGCTCGATCGCTCGTCGACGACGCCCGTGCCGCTGCGCGATCACCCACGCCGCACCCTCGTCGGCGCGACCTACGAGCGCTCGGCCGGCGCCTTCGTCTTTCGAGCGGAGCTGGCTCACGTTCCCGATCAGCCCGTCAACGTCCGCCCGGAGGACCCGCGCGACCGGCTCGAGATCGCCAACGAGGCGCGCACGCTGCTCGGCGTCAACATGGACTGGAACGCTCCGGCCGGGCTGTTCCTCAACGCCCAGCTCGCCACCGACCTGATCGCCGGTGACGCTGCCCGCCGCTTCCGCCCGGAGCGCGAGACCGTCGGCACGCTGCGTCTCGGGCGTGGCTTCGCCAACGAACGCTGGCGGCTGAAGGGCGAGTGGATCGCCTCGCTCGAGGACGGCGACGGCGTCGTGCGCCCGCAGCTCGACTGGCAGCGATCGGACAACGTCTTCGTGCTGGTCGGTGCCGATCTGTTCTACGGGGACGCCGGCGGGGCGTTCGGTCAGTTCGCCGACACGAACCGCGTCTGGTTCAAGGTCAAGGCGTTTCGCTAGCGCATCCTGGCCGTCCTTCGCCGGCGTCGTCCCCCGGACGCCGAAGGAGCGCCGCGAGCGTGCGCCCGAGCAACGCGAGCGAGGCGGGATCGGAAAGGCGATGATCGCCCCCTTCGACGACGGTCAGTGTCGCCCGCTCCTCGCCGAGCAGCGCGTGCAGCGCCTCCGCGCGCTCGAGCGGCGCCGTGTCGTCGCGATCACCGTGCAGCATGTGCACCGGACAGCGAACGCGACCGGCCACCTCGGCACGCAGCACCGAGAGCGCGCGCCCGCTGTCGATCAACGTCGGCGTGATCGGCCAGCCCGCCTCGTCGTAGGGGCTCGGCAACGTCACCTCGAGCCCCGCATCGAGGCGTTCGCGCGCGGCGGGTTCGAGCCGTTCGAGCAGGGTGCTCTGCAGGAAGTCGGGCGCCGCGGCGATCAGCAGCAGGGCTTTGACACGCTCGGGTCTCTCGAGCGCTGCCCTGAGCGCGAGCCAAGCGCCCATCGACGAGCCGACGATCACGAGAGGGACGGCGTCGTCCTCCGCGCCATCTCCCCCTGCGGCTCGCCGGCGGGGACTTCGCGCATCGTCCCGGCCCGACGTTGCCGCATCGCCCTTCGCCGCCTCTCCCAGGTGATCGATCACCTTCAGGGTGTCGTCGAGCCAATCGCGCAGGGTCAGCCGCCGAGCATCCCCGCCCGAGGCACCGTGGCCGCGGTAGTCGAACCGCGTGCAGGCGATACCGGCCTCGGCGCAGCGCGCGGCGACGAAGCGCGCCTTGTCGCCCTCCATCGACGAATGGAAGCCGCCGCAGAAAAGCACGCCGGGTGCGTGCCCTCCGGGTGCGTCCCCCCCGCCCGCCCGGTGCCGCACGGCGATGCCCGAGCCCTCCGTTCCTCCGGCGGGCAGCGTGAAGGCGTGGGTCGTCGGCGACATTGACACGCTCCGAAGCGGATGAAAGACTTCGGGAGTTTAGGGGGAGTGAGCGTGAGCGTGCGCCCGAAGGTCGGTCTGTTCGTCACCTGTCTGGTCGATCTGCACCGCCCGAACGTCGGGTTCGCGGCCATCCGGCTGCTCGAGGCCGCGGGCTGCGAGGTCGTCGTGCCGCCGAGCCAGGTCTGCTGCGGTCAGCCGGCGTTCAACAGCGGCGATCATGCCTCCACCCGGGCGATCGCCCGCCAGAGCATCGAGGCCTTCGAGGCAGCCGACGTGGAGTACATCGTCGCCCCGTCCGGTTCCTGCACCGGCATGCTGCGCGAGCACTATCCGGCACTGTTCGTCGACGACACCGACTGGGAGGGACGCGCCCGCGACTTCGCGGCGCGTTGCCACGAACTCACCGCCTTCCTCGTCGACGTGCTCGGCCGCGGCGACGTCGCCGAATCGCTCGCCGCCGGTTTCACCGGCAAGGTCACCTACCACGACAGCTGCGCCGGTCTTCGCGAGCTGGGCGTGCGCGCCCAGCCGCGCGAGCTCCTCGCGGGCGTCGCGGGTCTCGAGCTCGCCGAGATGGAGGACACGGAAGTCTGCTGCGGCTTCGGTGGCACCTTCTGCGTCAAGTTTCCGGACATCTCCGAGCGCATGGCCGACGACAAGCTCGCACTCGCCGCGCAGAGCGGCGCGGATACCCTGCTCGGCGGCGATCTCGGCTGTCTGCTGACTCTCGGCGGGCGGCTCGCCCGGCAGGGGCGGTCGATGCAGGTCTATCACGTCGCCGAGGTGCTCGCCGGCATGAACGACGTGCCCGCCATCGCCCGACCGGAGTCCTGAGAATGGAACAGCGCTCGCTCGCGTTCACGACAAGCGCCAGTACGGCACTGCTCGACGAGAATCTCAAGTCCGCCCTCGGCAACGTCAAGGACGGCTTCATCGCCAAGCGCGCGAGCGCCGTGCGCCTGGTGCCCGAGTGGGAGCGCATTCGCGACGAGGCGAAGGCGATCAAGGACCACGTGCTCGACAACCTCGATCACTACCTGCTCGCCTACGAGGAATCGGTCACGCGCAACGGCGGGAAGGTGCACTGGGCGTCCACTCCCGCCGAGGCGGCGGAGATCGTCGTCGCGCTGTGCCGCGACGCGGACGCCCGCATCGTGGCCAAGGGCAAGTCGATGGTCGGCGAAGAGGCGGACCTCAACGGCGCGCTGGGGGCCGCCGGCATGGAGGCGGTCGAGACCGATCTCGGCGAGTACATCATCCAGCTCGCCGAGGAGGGGCCGAGCCACATCATCGCGCCGGCGATCCACAAGACCAAGGAGCAGGTGTCGGACCTCTTCCACGCTCGTCACGGCCAGTACGGCCTCACCGAGCGCCTGACCGATCGGCGTGCCCTCGTCAACGAGGCGCGCACGGTGCTGCGCGAGAAGTTCCGGAACGCCGATGTCGGCATCACCGGGGCCAACTTTCTCGTTGCCGAGACCGGCCAGCACGTGCTGGTGACCAACGAGGGCAACGGCGACCTGACCTCGAACCTTCCCGACGTGCAGATCGTCATCGCCGGCATCGAGAAGGTGGTGCCCACCCCCGAGGACGCCAGCACCCTGCTCAGGCTGCTCGCGCGCAGCGCCACCGGTCAGCACTTCTCGAACTACACCAGCCTGATGAGCGGCCCGCGGCGCGAGGGTGACATCGACGGACCGGCCGCCTTCCACGTGGTGCTGGTGGACAACCACCGCACCGAGATGCTCGGCGGCGCGTTGAAGGAGATGCTGCGCTGCTTTCGCTGCGGCGCCTGCATGAACCACTGTCCGGTCTACGGAGCGGTGGGCGGGCACAGCTACGGATGGGTCTACCCCGGTCCCATGGGGGCGGTGATCACGCCGGCGATGATCGGACTCGAGAACGCCAAGGACCTGCCGCACGCCTGCACGCTCAACGGTCGCTGCGGCGAGGTCTGCCCGATGAGCATCCCGCTGCCGAGCCTGCTCCGGGAGCACCGCCGCGAGACCTTCGTGCGCGAGCTGCAATCTCCGGCCGCGCGTTACGGGATCGGCCTGTGGGCGGCGCTCGCCCGCCGCCCCGCGCTCTACCGCGCGCTGACGCGGCTGGGCGTGGCGACGCTGCACCGTCTCGGGCGGCGGCGCGGTGGCTTCTCGCGACTGCCCTTCGCCGGCGCCTGGACCCGCGGGCGCGACCTGCCCGTGCCGCAGGGACGTTCGACGTTCATGAGTCTCTACAGGGCGGCGGAACGGGCGAAGGGCCCGGTCGGCCCGGCAGACGCCGCGTGAGTGCGCCGACGACGAGGGGCGCCCGGGACACCGTGCCGGCCTCCGCTTCCTCGGCAGACGACGCGGGGTACGGTGCGGGGGACACCGAGGCGTCGCGCGACGGCGAGCGCGGCGGCGCTCGTGCCGCGATCCTCGGGCGGGTCGCCGCGGCGCTCGGTCGCGAGGGAGGACGGATGTCCTGCCTCGGCGATCGTCCGGATGCCGTGAGCGAGCGACTCGGCGCGGCGCGTCGGCACACGCTGCCGCGGGCGGAGGCGGACCTGACGGCGCAGCTGGTGCGCAACATGGAGGCGGTGCTGATGAGCGTGGTGCATCTGCAGCGCGCCGACGAGGTGCCGGCGGCGGTCGCGTTCTGGCTCGAGTCCGAGGGCATCGATGGCGACGTGAGCATCGCGCCCGCGCTCGCCAAGGGGTCGTACGCGTCGCTCGACTGGCCCGAGGGCGAGCGGGACGGGCGCAGCTGGCGGCGCGGAGCGGCGAGCGGGGAGGAGAGCACCGGCGTGACGCCCTGTCTCGCCGGTGTCGCCGAGACCGGCAGCGTGGCGCTCGCGAGCGGCGCCGACACGCCGGCGACCCTCGCCTTCCTGCCCGAGAATCACGTCGTCGTGCTGCGCGCGGACGACATCGTCGCTCACGTCGAGGATGTCTTCACGCGCCTGCGCGAGCGCGAGACGTTGCCGCGGGCGCTGAACTTCGTCACCGGACCCTCCCGCACCGCCGACATCGAACAGACCCTCGAGATCGGGGCACACGGTCCGCGGCGCATGCACGTGCTGATCGTCGAGGGCGAGAGCCACCCGTGAACGATGATGCCCGTCGCGAGCGCGAGGAGCTGCTCGACGGCGTCCGCGCGCTCTCCTTCGACCTCGACGACACCCTCTGGGACTGCGCGCCGGCGATCCGCCACGCCGAGGAGGTGCTGTACGGCTGGTTCGAGCGCGAGGCGCCGCGCATCGTCGAACGCCACGATCGCGTCTCGCTCGCCGAGCGGCGGGCGGTGATCGCCGCGGCGCATCCGCAGCACGTCGGCGACGTCACCTCGATGCGTCGCGCGATGATCGGGCAGTTGCTGCGCGAGGACGGCTACCCGGCCTCGCTCGTCGACCCCGCCTTCGCCGCGTTCCTGCACGCGCGCAGCGAGGTCACGCTCTACGCGGGTGTGCCCGCGATGCTCGAACGCCTCGGCGAGCGCTACCGTCTCGCCGCGGTCACCAACGGCAACGCCGATCTCGTGCAGATCGGCCTCGAGCGCCATTTCGAGGTGATCCTCGCCGCCTCCGCGACGATCGCCCCGAAACCGGCCGCCGAGATGTTCCACCGCTGCGCCGACGAACTCGACATCGGCATCAACGAGCTGCTCCACATCGGCGACAATGCGGCCATCGACGTCGGCGGCGCCCGCGCTGCCGGCGCCCGTGCGCTGTGGTTCAATCGCCGCCGAGAGCGCTGGTCGGACGCGTCGGCCTCCGAGCCGGCCAGCGTCGAATCGATCGAGGCGCTCGTCGCACTGCTCGACCCGGAGAAACCGATCGTGAACGCCCCGGAGCACCGACCATGAGCCGTACCTTCTACGTCAACGGCAGTTTCGTCCCCGAAGCCGAGGCGACGATCTCGGTGCTCGACCGCGGCTTCCTCTTCGCCGACGGCGTCTACGAGGTCTCGACCGTCGTCGACGGTCGCCTGATCGACAACCGCGCGCACCTCGCCCGCCTGTCGCGCTCGCTCGAAGGGCTGTCGATGGCACCGCCCTGCAGCGAGGAGGAGCTCGTCGCCGCGCAGGAGCGGCTGATCGAGGAGAACGGCGTGGAAGAGGGGCTGCTGTACCTGCAGGTGACACGCGGTGTCGCCGAGCGCGACTTCGCCTTTCCGGCCGAACCGCTCTCTTCGCTGGTCATGTTCACCCAGGCCAAGCAAGTGATCGACTCTCCACTCGCCGAGCGCGGCATGAGCGTGGTGACGGTTCCGGACCTGCGCTGGAAGCGCCGCGACATCAAGACCGTCTCGCTGCTGGCGCAGAGCATGGCCAAGCAGGCGGCGCTCGACGCCGGCGCCGACGACGCATGGATGGTCGAGGACGGTCACGTCACGGAAGGTTCGTCCAACAATGCCTGGATCGTCACCGACGATCGCCTCATCCGCACCCGTCAGCTCGGCACCGAGATTCTCGCCGGCATCACGCGGGCGGCCGTCATGCGCTTCGCGAAGGAGGCGGATTACCGCGTCGAGGAGGCACCGTTCACCGTCGAGGAGGCTCAGGCGGCGAGCGAGGCCTTCGTCACGAGTGCCTCCTCGTTCGTAATGCCGGTCGTGAGCATCGATTCACGGCCGATCGGTGACGGGCGGCCCGGGGCCGTGACCCGCGAGCTCAGGCGAATCTACATCGAGACCGCACGGGAACGTCAGGATCTGTAGCTTGTCCGAAGTAGCGTCGGTGGCCCGTCGATCGAGCCCGGAAACCACGTGCGCCGGCATGGGTCACGAATACCGTCACCCGACCGAACCCGCACCTCGGCCGCTGCCGGGTGTTCTCTAGCCGGGTCGCGAACCCGCTCTGCCGGGCCCTTGCCCGATGCTCGTCGTCATGACCGTCCTTTCCCTTTCGCGTGCCGCTCTCGTCGCACTCCCTGCCCTGTGGCTCGGCGCCTGCGGGGGGGGCGGCGCCGGAACGGCCGATCTCGATCCGCGGGCCGATCCGGATGACGGCGTCGACACGGCCGCCGGTCTGCGTTTCTCTGTCGTCGAGGATGGTGTGCTCGACGGCGCGCTGAGCGACGCGAGCCGTCCTGGCGCGCCCGTGTCGGCGCCGTTCTCGCTGTTGTCGGTGCCCGGCAACGGCACGCTGGAGTCGCGCGACGACGGACGCGGATTCCGCTACGTGCCGACGCCGGACTTCAACGGCACCGACGGCTTCGACTACGGCACCGCCGACGGACGCTCGCTGCGGGTGACGATCGACGTCACGCCGCTGCCGGACGCGCCGGTGCTCGAGCCCACGCCGCCGCTGATCGTGGAACGGGGCGTGCCGTTCCGGGCCGAGCTGGTGGCGCGCGACGCGGACGACGATCCGTTGCGATTCGAGGCGAGCGGACTGCCTGCCTGGCTCGACATCGATCCGGCGCTCGGCGTGCTCGCCGGCACGCCGACGGCGGACGATCTCGGGCGGGTCGACGGCATCGTGTTCGCCGTCGTCGACCCGAGCGGGCGGCGCGACGAATCGTCGGTCACGGCAATCGAGGTGATCGAGCCCGACGAATCGCCCCCGCTCGACGTGAGCGGCTTTCCGGGAACGCTCGACGGACGTGAACGTCGGTCCGTGACGGTGCTGCCCGCGCGCGTCGAATCCGACGCGATCACGCTCTCGGTCCAGAGCGCACCGGGGCTGTCCGCCCGCGTCGAGGGCCGGGAAGTCGTGCTCGAGGCCGACGATGTCGACAGCGTCACCGAGATCACGCTGGTCGTCGAGCTGATCGACCAGCTCGGCGAGTCCCGACGCGCGCTGGTGCCGCTGACCGTGCTGCCGCTCTCCGAGTCGGGCCTGGGCAGGACGCTGCTCGGCAGCCGTGGCGGTCGCGGCGTGCACGTGGTGGTGCAGGGCGACGGCTATCGGGAGAGCGAGCAGGCGCTGCTGATCGATGACGCGCGGGCGCTCATCGGAGTGATGCGTCGCGATCCCGGAACACGTCGTCATCTCGCCGCCTTCAACATCCACGTCCTCGAGAGCGTCTCGGTGGAGAGCGGCATCGACGATGGTCCGCAGGAGGACACCCGGGACACGCTCCTCGACAGCCACTACGACTGTCAGGGTGTGCCGCGACTGATCTGTACCGATCTCGAGCGCCTGTACGAACGCGCCCTGCCCGACTACGGCGACGTGCGCGAGATCGTGCTGTTCGTCAACGACGAGCGCGCCGGCGGGAGCGGGAAGAACGGAGGAGGGGTGGCGATCGCCGCCCGGGCGGAGCCTGACATCGCGCTTCACGAGATGGGTCACAGCCTGGCGGGGCTCGGTGACGAGTACGTCGACGGCGCGCTGGTCGAGCCTCTCGCACCGGGTTTCGTCGAAGGACGCTACCCGAACCTCTCCGTCTTCTCCGATCCGGACAAGGTGCCGTGGGCACGCTGGATCGAGGAGGGTGAGCCGGTGCCGGGGGGCTTCGAGGAGACGGGCGTCGGCGTGTTCGAAGGCGGGCTCTACCGCGAGAGCGGGGTCTACCGACCGACCTTCACCAGTCGCATGCGCGAGTTCGCGCAGCCGTTCGGTCCGGTGAACGCCGAGCAGTGGGTGCTCGGCGTCTACCGCGCGGCGAACATCGTGCGTGCGTTCGCGCCGTTCGAGGGCGAGCTGTCGATCGTGGCGGGCGATACTCAGCGTTTCTCGGTGACGCCGTACTTCACGGATGACGTGCAGTCGATCGAGTGGTCGCTGAACGGCGAGCGCATCCGTCAGGCCGACAACGCGCGCGTGCTCGAGATCTCGCCCCCGCTCGGCAGCTACCGCGTCGGGCTGACCGTGGAGGATGTCAGTGGACTGATCCGCATCGATCCGCCTCACAGCGGTATCTATTCATGGGAATGGGAGCTCGACGTCCGGTGAAACACGCTTTCGTGAACAGGTTCGGGACGTGCCGGCCGTGTCGAACGCTCGCCCCGCTGCTGCCGCTCGCCACGGCGCTCGCGCTGGCGCTGGCCTCGAGCGGATCGTCGGCGGACCTGCGCGTGTTGCTCGCGTTCGACAACGATGGCCATCGGGTGACGCGGGTGATGCGTGACGGCTTGTCCTCGGACGCGTTCGCCGAGCACCTCGCCCCACCGTCGTCCTCATCGTCCTCCCCGGTGCCGATAGCGCCTGTCTACGGCGAGATCGAACTGATCTGGATCGATCGAGACGAGCGTGTGCTCGCGACCCGACGCGCCCCCGACCCGCGAATGGCGCACCCCGTCGGCAGGGCGGGGGAGGCGACGCGCCGCGTGGCGCTCGAGCGCGGCGCGTGGCTCGCGAGCGGGCCGGACGAGGCGGTGACCCTTGTCGTGCACCTGCCGGAACGAGCCGCACTGGCACTCCCGGCCGTGCACTGGCGCTTCGACCTGGAATCGGCGCCGTCCCTGACCCGGCGTTAGGTTCCGTTCGACGGATGCCGTCGCCGAGCCCGTCGGCATCCGTCGAACAGAGCCCGGGAAACGGAGCCGGGGAAGTTCGGGGCGAATCGTCGCCGACGCCGTGCCCGACCAGCGGACGAGGCGCACCGCGCATGGCGCAGCCCGCCACGGCGGGCGAAGCGCCGGTCACGGGCCCGGGCGAGGATCGACGTCACGGCTTGCGGCGGACTCGACGAAGTATCGGTTGGATACGCCGAATTCGTCACGCCGACCCACCGGAGTGACACGGGCGATCGGCTATCATGGCGTCACTCGTCCGACATGGAGGCGAATCGACTTCGGCGAGTGCCGTTCGCCTGGAACCCGAATGTCCGAACCTCATCTCGACATCGACGGCGAGGACCGCGAGTCCTTGTTCGACTTCCTCGACAAGGAAGCGGTGGACGGACCGCGAGGTTCGGCCCGCCAGCCTCCTGTGTCCGATCCGTCGGAATTCGACAAAAGACGGTCCATGCCGATCATCCGCAAGCCGGTGCCCGTTTCCGAGTCGGGGCCGCTGCGTGCGCCTGCTGCGGCGGGTCGGCGCCATTCTTCGGAGGGTGCGTCGACGACTCGCCGAGCGGACGGTCATGGCCGGCCCGGCGGGTACGACAGGGAGCATGACCGATCCTTCGCGTCGCGTGCACGCGTACCGCTGCTGTTGCTCGCGCTCGTCTTCCTCGGCGTCGGCCTGTCCATGTTCTTCCGCCCGGACATCGTGTCGAACCTTCGCCAGGTGGAGAATCTCTGGACCGGCTGGCCGGCAACGACGCCGTCCGAAGCCACCGACACCCCACCCGTCACGGTCATCCCTTCGCGCGAGGAGATCGACCGTCCCGGTGCCGCCGACACGGCAGTCGTGACGCGGCCGGCCGTCAGCTCGCTGGGACAGCAGTTCGCCAGCCGACTGGCCGAGGTGGAGGCTCTGGTGTCGACGGGCAGACTGGACGAGGCGGAGCGGGCCATCGTCGCGCTCGATCGCTCCGTCTACGGCTACGGGATCGCGGAGTTCGGCGAGCTCGAGGAGCGTATCGCTTCGTTGCGTGCGGACGGCGATTCGGCGATCGCCGGCGAGGAAGACTCGTCCGCTCCGGGCGAGGCGCCTGTCCGGGACGCGCGTGCCGTGGAGCTCGAGCGAGCGGCGGAGCGTGAGCGGCAGGCGGAGGCGGCCGAGGCCGAGCGGCAGGCCGAAGCCGAGCGGCAGGCCGAGGCCGAGCGGCAGGCCGAGGCCGAGCGGCAGGCCGCAGCCGAGCGGCAGGCCGCAGCCGAGCGGCAGGCCGAAGCCGAGCAACAGGCCGCAGTCGAGCGGCAGGCCGAAGCCGAGCGGCAGGCCGAAGCCGAGCGGCAGGCCGCAGCCGAGCAACAGGCCGAGGCCGAGCGGCAGGCCGCAGCTCGGCGTGCGGACGAGGCGAATCGCCTGGCGCGCGAGGAGCGCGAGGCGGCTGCGGCGCAGGCCCGTGCAGCGGCGCGCGAGGCGGCGAGGCTCAGGGCGGAGGGAGCGCTCCCTTCGCCGGCAACGAACACCGACGGGCCGGACTCGGCCGTCGAGACGGTCGAGCGGGTCGACGACGTTGCTCCCGAGCGGACCAATCCGACCGACGAGGCGGCAGAGGCGGCAGAACGGCGAGCGGCGGCAGAACGGCGGTCGGCGGCCATCGCCGCCGATCGCCGGGCGACCGACCGCCGAATCGCCGAACAGCTCGCCGAGCGCGAGCGACGCGAGGTGGCCGAGCGTGAACTCGCCGCACAGCGACAGGCGGAACGGGCGGCGAGGATCGCCGCCGAGGAGTCGCGTCGCCAGAGCGTCGAGACGGCTGCGGCCACCGGCATCACCGACGCCGATCTTCAGCTCGTCTACGAGCGGTTCGCCAATCTCGTGCGGGCCATCGAGAACCGCGACATCGCTTCGGTGATGTCCCTGACCGAGAACTCCGGCGCCCGTGTGCAGCAGCTCATGCAAGTGTTCGAGAACAGTGAATCGCTCGACGCCCGCATCACCAACGTCTCGGCACGCAGCGCGGACAGCTCCATCACCGGGACGCTGCGCATCGACACGATCCGAAGGGTCGACGGCAGTCGCGTCGGTCCCCCGCCCGCTCTGCAGTCGGTAGCTTTGACGAGTACGCGCGACAACGGCGTCTGGTCCGCATTCGACTGGTAGACCTTCGAGGTAGCAAGCAATGAACGTTTCAAAGAGGCGACGCGCGGTCGCGGTGTGGCTGGTGCTCTGCCAGTTCTCGCTGACGCTTGGCGGGCTGTCGCCGGCGCGGGCGCAATCGAACGATCGCACACCGCCGGTGATCGACTTCCAGCCGCTCGGTGAAGGTCGCCGCGGCGACGCCCAGGTGTTCTCGGCAAACGTCAGCGACGACAGCGGTATCGAGTCGGTCACCCTCCGCTATCGGACGGATGCCGCCGAGCCTTACCGGACGCTGCCGATGGAGCCGCTCGGCGACACCGACATCTACACCGCCTCGATCAGAGGGAGCGACGCCGATGCGGAATCGATCCAGTACTACATCGAGGCCATCGACGATGCGCGCAATCGCAGCATCGAGGGCTTCGCGTTCGATCCGCTCGAGCGCGTGCTGGTCGAACCCGGGGTACCGATCGCCGCCGATTCGGCACCGGTCCCCGAGGGACCGGCCACCGGTCTGACGACCGGGCAGAAGATTCTCTACGGTGTGCTCGGGGTGGTCGTCGTCGGCGCGATCGCCGCGGCGGCCGGCGGCGGTGGCGGCTCCGACGGCGGGCGTCCGCTCGGTGACGATACCGACGTGCCGGTCACGGTCGTGGTGGACCCGCTCCCATGAGGAACGACATGCTGGCCAACCCTGCCGCCGACCGCGGAGTGGCACGCCCTCGGGGCACTCGTCGTGCGCGACGGATCTCGCTCGTCGCGGCGATCGCCGTGGCGATACTGGGTCTAGCCGCCTGCGAGACGGACGATTCCGATGGTGGCACGCTGATCTCGGTGCCGGCCGACCAGTCATTGTCGAACGCCGTTCTCGAACCGCCGGAACCGCTGCTGCTCACGCGGGCGGTCGTGCGTGAGAATCTCGGGTTGATCGTGGAGGTAGACGGCCGGCAGGTCGACGTGACCGAGCGTCAGGACGGCAAGTGGAGCGCGACTTTCAACCTTCCGAGGAACCGGATCTTCACGGTGAGGATCACCTGGTTCGAGATCTTCGAGGGCAGAAACCTCATCTTGGCCACCGCCTCGACGACCGACACGGTTCCGAACGACGGTCGACCGTTCGAAGTGAGGATTTCCGCACGCGAGTTCGATCTGTCGGCGGACGACGACGGTGACAGATCTTCGAACCTCGACGAGCGGCGTAACGAGACCGATCCCTTCGACGGGAACGATCCCGCCGTGGCGCCGCTGGTGGTGCCGCTGACGATCGATGTCGCGCTGCCGAGCCCGCTCCGGGACGCCGATCCGGCCATCCTGGCGGCGCTGAGCCCGCGGGTCTTGATCAACAACCGGACCGCGGTGCCGGTCGAGGCGGACGAGGCGGTCGGTGACCGTTGGCGGGGAACGGTCGACATCAGCCAGGGCGCGTCCGTCTTCGTCGGCGTCGACATCTTCGCCAGCAGCGAGCGGCGCCTCGTGCTCGCCACCGCACGGCGTGGCGATGTCGACACGAGCGGCAACGCCCCGACCGCCTTCTTCGATTCCGGCGATTACCAGATCCGCAACGACGATGGTGATGCGTTGACCAACATCGAGGAGCTGATCGGTGGCACCAACCCGTTCGACTCCAACGATCCGGTTCAGGATCCTTGCGAGAGCTCGCAGTTCGCCTCCGGCTGCCTGACCGACTCGGACGACGATCGCGTACCGGACAGCATCGAGACCGCCGAGGCGGACCGCGACGGTGACGGGCGGCCCGACTATCTCGAATCGACTCTCGTCGATGCCGACGGCGACAGGACCAACGCGGAGAGAGATCCGGACGAGAACGACCCCTGCGTCCCGTCGACTGCCAACGAGGCGTGTCGCGTATCGGCAGACGACGATGGTGACGGGCAGCCGAACGTGAGCGACAACTGCCCGGCGATCCGCAACCCCGATCAGGCCGACGCCGATACCGACGGGATCGGTGACGTCTGCGACGTGACGCCGGGCACTGGCGGCGACGACGGGAACGGTGACGACGGGAACGGCGACGACGGGAACGGCGACGACGGGAACGGTGACGACGGGAACGGTGACGACGGGGACGACGGGAACGGCGACGACGGGAACGGTGACGACGGGGACGGCGACGACGGGAACGGTGACGACGGAAACGGTGACGACGGAAACGGTGACGACGGGGACGGCGACGACGGGGACGGCGACGACGGGGGCGACGGGGACGGGGACGACGGGGACGGGGACGACGGCGACGACGGGGGCGAGACGGGTCCCTTCGGTGCCGAAAGTGGCGAAACCGATACGAGTGGCAGCGGTGGCGGAACGACATCGGAGACGAGTGGCGATGCCGGCGGCGTGACCGGTGCGAGTACGACCGGGGGCGACGGAACGAACGCGGACGGCAGTAGCGATGACGGGGTGACGGACGTGAGCGCGACCGCGGGCAACGGTGCGGACGCGGGCGGGAACAGCGGGAACGACGGGGACGGTGACGACGGTCTCGGCGACGATGGTGGCGAGGCGGGTCCGGGCGGTACCGGGGGAAGTGAAACCGACGCGGGTGATACCGCCAGCGGAACGACATCGGCGACGAGTGGAGATGACGGCGGTGCGATCGGTGGCGACACGACCGGGGGCGACGGCGCGGACTTGGGCGGCGGGACAACCGATGCGGGTACGGCCGATGGCGGGGTGGCGGATGCCGGAGGCGGCAATGATGAAGGGGCCACGCTCGTCGACGGTGGTGACGATGACGGGGAGGACGACTTCGGCACCACGAGCGGTAGCGAGACGGATGCGGGTGGTGGCGCTGACGGCACCAGTGGCATCGATGGCGGCGGGATCGATGTGGGCGACGGTATCGCCGATGCGAGTTCCCCCGGCGACGGTGGCGTGGGCGACGGCCGGACGGATGCAGGTGTCGGCGATGATGGTGCCGGCGCGGGGGGAATGGACGGAGGGGAGTCCGACGGTGGCGCGGGTACCGATGACGGCGTTGCAGGCGGAACGGGCATCGACGCCTGACGAGTCGATCTTGGCTGCCGCGCCGACGGGCGTCCCGACGAGCAAGGCTTCTCGACACGTCGCGACGGACGATCGGTATCGGCCTCGATCGGGAACCGTTTCTCGGCAAGTCGGACCGATCGCGGCGATGCTGCGCACATGCGCAAGGATCGACTGAACGGTATTTCCATCGTGGCGAGCGTGCTGCTTGCCGGCGTGCTCGTGCAGCGCGTGCTCTCGGGAGGCGCCGTCGAGCCCGGCACGACGCGTGCCGCGCTCTCGCCCGACAGCGAAACCGGTACGCTGGAACTTTCGGCCTACGTCGACCCCGACTTCGGCTTTTCATTGGCCGTGCCGGCAGGCTGGCGAGCCGTCGTGGCCGCCGAAACCGATGCACAGGCGGCGATGTACGAACCGGGCTACGCGATCGGTTTCGAGTCGCCGAGGGAGCGGGGCGACGACGTCTTCTCCGACTACCTGATGGTGGAGATACTCCCCGGCGACGAATCGGGCCTGTTCGTCACCGACGGCAGCCGCCGGAGTGCGATCAGGGTCGACGGCCGATCCGCCTGGCGTGACGAGCTGGTGATGGCGCTGACGGTGCCGGCGTCGCCCGCCTCCTCGGTTTCCCGGCACGAGAGCCTCTCGGGTTTCGAGCGACGTGACGAGGCCACCGTCGAGCTCCTCGTCAGGCAGGCCTCGTTCTCCGGACTGGGTTTCACGGTCGGCCTCTACGCGATCGGGGAGCGCTCGCGACGAGCGGTCATGGGACAGGCGTTCGAGGTCATGTTGCGCACGTTCCGGCTCGGCGGCGAGCCGTTCGACGTCAGCTGAGACGTGGAGTCACCTCCTGCCCGGGTAGCCCTGCGGCCAGAGATCGAATGGCGGTCGGTGCGCCGGCGAGGCACCGGGCACCATCGAGGCCGGCCCGACCTGACTCTCTCCATCCGACAGTGGCGCTGCCGCGTAGGGGCGCGTCTGACGGTAGACCCGGATGTAGTCGAGCTCGTAGCGCCCGGGAAACGGTGTGCTCTGGTCGGGTGAACCGGCCCACCAGCCGCCGATCGCGGTATTCGCGATGACGTACATGTCCTGCCGCGAGACTCTCGCGTCGCTGATGCGGTGTACCTCGACGCCGTCGATGTAGTACACGATCAGCCCCGGCCGCCAGTCGACGGCGTAGGTGTGGAAGTCGGCGGTGTAGTCCACTCCCGGTGTCGGCTCGGACTCGGTCGAGCGAAGCGTGCCGTCGGCATCGTGGTAGTGATAGGTGTGGTAGACGACATCCTGGTCGTCGCCGATGAACTCCATGATGTCGATTTCGGGCTCGTCGTCGACGTAGTAGGCGTTGAGCAGCCAGAAGGCTGGCCAGTACCCCTTGCCGTAGGGAACGCGCGCTCTCGCTTCCACATAGCCGTAGGTGAACTTGAAGGCGTCGTAGCTGGTGATCATGCCCGAGAGGTAGGGCTGGCCGCGGGCCTTGTCCAGCAGCGCCGGTGGCGTGCGGACGGAGTTGATGACGAGCGCGCCGTTCTCGAAGGTGAACGGGTCGAATCCGAAGTCCGGGTCGCGAAGTGCGTCGACGTAGTACTGCTCCTCCGAGTTGATGATGATGTCGGGCCCCCACAGGAAGCTCGTGTTCCACTTGCTGGCATCGAGCACGCCGGTGTCGAATTCGTCGGCGAACACCAGGTCATAGTCGTCGAGCATGTCCTCGTTCGATCGCTTCGCGTCGGGATCTGGCCGATCGAGCCCGCGGACCCGCACGGTCAATCCGGTGCCGATCGTCGAGAAGCGAGCCGGACTCGCTCCGTCGAACGCGTGAACCTCGTAGTAGTAGTCGCGATCGAAGATGTCCTCGTCGATGAACTCCGGACCATGCACCGTGGTGACGTATTCGGCCTGACGGTAGACGTTGTAGCCGCGTGCGTCCGCCTCGGGCAGCCAGGCGACGCGAACGGTGCCGTCGTCGAGAAGCTCCCCGGTGAATCCGGGTGTCGTCGTCGAGACGAACTCGCGTGGCTTGTCGGTGTCGGCGGCGGGCGCGGTATCGATCACCGTCTCGGTCGCCGGTTCGAGGGACGCCGGTTCGAGGGGTGCCGGTTCGAGGGGTGCCGGTTCGAGGGGCGCCGGTTCGAGGGGTGCCGGTTCGAGGGGCGCCGGTTCGAAGGGCGCCGGTTCGAGGGACGGCGGGACAGGAGAGCTCGTGACCGCTCCGGGGTCGATATCACCCGCTGCATCGACGCTCGCGTCGACGGTCGGTGCCGCTCGCTCGTCGAGGACGGATGCGGCATCCGCATCGGAGTCGCTTGCCGCGCCGAGGGGGGGCCGGACGGGTGCGAAGAGCTGCGCATCCTCCGGTCGCGCCGGATCGGCGGCCGCTGTCCGAACGACCTCGCCGTCGACGTCACCCTCGATGGGCGCCGACGGATCGAGCGGCTCATCGGGCGTGAAGGCGGACGACGGCGGTGTCGGCAAAGCTGTCGAGTTCACCTCGTCGCCCGTCGTGAACGGATTGTCGACGAGCGATACCGTCCGTTCGTCCGCCAGGTCGGCGGCCCTCTGCGCCGTGTCGGGCGACTCCGCTCCGCAAGCGCCGAGCAGCAGCGTCAACGCCAGCAGGGGGCAGTGCAGTGCCGGCGGATCGAGACGAGAGACGTCTTCCATCGGCTGATGGTCGGGTAATCGGCTGAGGTGTGTTCGCATCGCGGTCCTATCGGTAACGGCGCGTGCGCGCTGAACCTCCGTCGTCCGGATTTGCCTGCTGATCGGCGAAGTCCGTGGCATGCTTCGTGATTCGTCGGGCGGTCCAGACCACCGCGGGATTCGTCTGCCGATGGGAAACGAGATGAAGCGGTGCGCCCTGCTCGTCGCGATCGGTTTCAGCCTGACGATCGCCCGGGTGGAGGCTGAGACATCGGGCGGCAGCTACGCGGCCGACGGGCGCTGCTACTGCATCGGAACGCTCGATCCGGTACTGGCGAGGAAGATCGTCCCGACGCCGTTGGGCGGGCAATCCGTGAGGAGCGTGTGTGCCCGGGTCGGTGCCGGACCCGGGTTGATGGTTCCGGGCGCTCGGTTCGAGCGCGAGGTCTACGCCGATCCGCAGTGCGGACACGGACCGTTCCTCTCGTTCGGAGATGATTCCGGCAGGGCCTGCGAGCGCCCGAGTCCGGCCCGGGATTGCCGCTCCACCCCTGCGTCCGTGGGTCCTCGCTGGGATCTGGGTGCGGCCTACTCGCGACGCGACGTACGGGCGGTGGACGAGGTGGTCCGGCAAAGCGCTCCGGCCGGGACGATCGGTCCGGTGGCCACGTTGCCGGTACTGGCCGCAGGACTTCCTGCGGAGCCCCGGAGCGCCACCGGCAGGACCTCTGCGCCGCAGTCGGTCTTCATCGACGGAGGACGCTGGCGGCTGGCCCCGCCCGGCACGCCCGAAAGGGGCGCACCCGGGAGCCGGATCGTGCTCGACGGACGTGTCTATCTCGCGGCCGAGGGCGCTGCGGTGGGTACACCCGAGTCTAGGGTCGAGTCCGATGAGACGAACGCCGCGGCAGCGCTCGATTCCATGGTCACGGGACGTGTCCCCGCGAACGAATCGGACATTCGTGCCGGACGCCGGACGCCGGCCGGCGTCGAGGACATCGTCGACGCCTCGATGGACAGGCTGCGGACGCGACGCGAGGCGCTCATGGAGAAGGCTCGCGAGCGGATTCGGAGCAGGCAAGCGACGCGGCACGTTGCCGGCGATCGAGGCGGCCGCCGATGATCCGGTCGGTAGCGGATTCGGAGCAGGCAAGCGACGCGGCGCGTTGCCGGCGATCGAGGCGGCTGCCGATGATCCGGTCGGTCGCCGGTGCGGCGGCAGCGGTCCGATGCCGGAAGACTGGCTGGCTGGCTGGCTGGCTGCGGTGCGGTGCGGTGCGGTGCGGTGCGGTGCGGTGCGGTGCGGTGCGCGTCAGCGGTCCAGGATCACGAAGGCGACGACCTGGTCGCCCTCGTCGCTGAGGCTGACGTGGCGCGACGTCACGCCCGCCTGCCGGCAGCGTCGCCCCGCCTCGCCGCTCACGTCCAGCACGGGTTTGCCCAGCGCGTCGTGATCGATGCTGAAATCACGCAGCAGCACGCCGGCGCGCTCGCCCGTGCCGAGCGCCTTGACCGCTGCCTCCTTGACCGCGAAACGCTTGGCGAGAAAGCGAGCGGGATCGTGAGCCCTGCGGTACGAGTCGAGCTCCACGGCGTGCAGGATGCGATGCGCGAAGCGCGCTCCGAAGCGCTCGTGAGCACGTGCCACACGCGAGATCGTCACGAGGTCGGTGCCGATCCCGACGATCACGCCGTCCTCCCGGCGGGAAGCGCCAGATGCAGGTGCAGCAGAGAGAAATCGGATGCCGAGACGCTGTCCGCATGCACCACGAGCCGTCGGTGGCGCCGCCACCGGCCGGCAAGGCGAGCGAGGGAGAGATGCCGCTCGTTCGTGTGCCCCTCGCCGGCGCTCTCTAGTACCAGCACCAGTGCGGCGGAGCCGCGATAGCCGCCGACGACCAGATGGCCCTCGAACGGCGTCTGTCCGAATCCTTCCAGCCGCCACACGGCATCGCGCGAAAGATCGATGCACCCGCCCCGGGCGGCGGCATTCAGCGCGTGAGCCGAGAACAGGATGACCGCGCCCGCGAGCGTGGTGAACACGATCGGTGGCAGCGCGCAGGACGCCAGTGCCATCGTGCTGCCCGCCGCGAGCAGCACGATGATCGTCCTACGCCGGGTCGACGGCGCGACCGCCACCACCGAGCGTGTGGGTGATCTTGTCGATGATGGGCTCGAAGCGTTCATCCCTCTGCCTCCCGCACACGATCGAGT
>JAULKR010165787.1:0-24439 GCA_032356305.1 Prasiola linearis
TCCGAGGGTCGCACCCGGAGGGGTTCGAGCTCCACGTCCGTCTGGGTGCGGGGACGGATGGGGAGCGCGTGGTGGGGGTCGCCGCCGGTCCGAAGCGGACGGGCCCGATCGAGGCGGCGCTGGCGGCGGTAGAGCGGGCGCTGCCGGGCGGGGGCTCTGGGGAGGCGCTGGGCCCTCTCTGAGGGGTGATACCCGGCGTTATCGCAAGTAACTCGGCTTCTCAGGAAGGGGTTGTAAGCGCAGACAGGACTTGCCTAACGTGTCAACCATTAATGAGAACCCCTTGAGTACTTGAGTATTTGGAAATACTTGTAATACTTGGCCCATCTGTAAGCCATTGCGCTGCAACGCCTCCGGGCTATAAGGGTTGACGGATTGAGGGTCAAGAGTGGACGGATTGAGGGCTAGAGTGGACGGATTGAGGGTCAAGAGTGGACGGATTGAGGGTCATAGGGTGGACAGATTGAGGGTGGGGTGGACGGATTGAGGGTCGCTCCTTGAAATTGGCTTTCTGGGCTCAGACACTGGCTTCCCTTACCTCTGCAGGGTGGACAGATTGAGGGTCTCCCTTCCCTCACACGACCGGAGGCCGTAATGTGACCGTTCGCCTCTACCCGTGCTCGTGTCCCGTCGGCATCTCACCGTCTATAAGTCGAATGACCTCGTCAATGCGAGGTACGACTGGACAGCGATGCAACACCGTGTAGTCCTCATGCTTGTGGCTCAGCTCGACGCTGAGACTGAAGACTTCGGAGAGCAAGAGGTGCCGGTCGCAGACCTCGTTGAGCGCGCCGGCCTCTCATCGAAGGCATACTATGAGCGCGTGGCAGAGGCGGCCGAGAGCATGGTGAAGCAGACGATAGAGGTTCCCTCCGGGAAGCGGGGCAAGACGATCTACAACCTCCTTTCCCACATCCGCGTTGAGGAGGGCCGCGTCTTTGCTCGCTTTAATCCAGACATGAGACCGCTACTCCTTCAGCTTAAGCGGCGCTACACCCGATACGTCCTCGAGAACGCCCTCCGGTTCCAGTCCCCGTACTCTGTTCGCCTGTACGAGATGGCGATGCAGTTCGCCGACCTCGGGCATCGGACGATACTCATCGCTGACCTCCGGCGGATGCTGGTGCTAGAAGACAAGTATCCCCGCTTTGCCGATTTTCGTCGCCGGGTGCTGGACCAAGCCATGACAGAGATCAATGAGCACAGCGACCACGTGGTCTCGTTTGACATCGAGCGGAAGGGGCAGAAAGCCCACGCTATAAAACTCCACGTCCGCGAGAAGCAGCGTGTCGAAGCCCAGGCTGTGCTGGAGCCCGCTTCTGCGCCTTCCCTCTTCCATCCCCCGCCCCGGCCAGAGGTTGGCCGAGAGGCACCCGAGCATGCAGCCTTCCGGTCGTGGTGGAAAGCACGTTCAGACAGCGAGCGTGCCGAATTGGAGGCGGAGGCTAAGGACAAGATCGATGTCGACACGCGCCGAGTCATCGGTGAGGACTGGAGTGGCACAATGGGATCGAGGACGCTCCGAGGCGCACTCCAGGACCTTTGGGCGGAACGCACACTAGCGGTTTAGCCCCCCTCCTGTCCCGCCAGCGCGTCACTGATAGCGCGTTCGACGGCCTCAGTGATTAACGCGTTCATGCTCTGCCCACGCTGCTCGGCGGCCCACTTCATCTTGAGATAAAGCGGCTCCCGAAGGCGGAGAGCGTATGCCTTTGTGACGTCCTCGCGGACGTGAGGGGCCTCCCAGGGCTTAATGCCATTGGCGGTGCGGGCACCAGCGGCTGACACGAATGCTTCGGCTGCAGCCTCGACATCCTTTTTGCTGCGGCGGGGGGGACGGCTGTTCATAGCGATATAGTATGATATGATATGATGTTAAGCAAACGCTGACTCGTACCATGCCTTCGCCTCGGCTACGGCCTTCGTGTCCTTCGCCACCATCTCCGCCACGGACAGCCCCTCGGCTGCGGCTCGGCGGAACGCGATCCGGTCGCGGACAACGACGCCGGTCCAGGCGAGGTGATCGAAGTCCGCCAAAAGGGTCTCAGCCTCTTCTGCCTCCTTCACCTGGGGGTGCGTCGAGGCACGATTGATGACGACTGCAGCAGCAAGTCGGGCGTTGACAGCCTGCGCCTGATCGATGAGGTCGTCCATCTGGCCAAGCGTCCAGACATCGAACTGCGATGCCTGCACCGGTACGAAAAGGCGGTCGGCCGCTACCATCGCGCTGCGGAGCTCGACAGAGTCGCGGCCCCCAGCGTCAACGACGAGGTCGTCATACCGGCCAGCGAGGTCGGCGAGGCGCTTGGCCACGCCTTTCCCGAACACTTGCACAGTGGGAACAGGGGAGAGGCTGCGGTTCCGCTCTACCTCCTCGTCGCGAGCAGCCGCCCAATACGAGGCAGAGCCCTGTGGGTCCGTGTCAACAAGTAGGACGTCTCGCCCGCTAGAGGCGCGAAGGGCAGCGAGGGTCGTGGCAAGAGTGGTTTTACCGGTCCCTCCCTTCTCACCACCTACAAGAACAATCATATCACATGATGTGAGGTGAGATGATATGATAGCACTCGGCAGGATCTCATGTCAATCCAATCGCCCTCGCTGGGATAACGGAGGCCGCGATGAATAGGGGGAGGCAGTCGACTCGAAAGCCTCGGCCTATCGCCATCTCACAAACCCTCATTTATGAGACACAAGAGGTGTTTCTAATGGTCTCTGAAAAGGGTGTTACCCATCGGTCGATCCTTGATGTTGCTGCGAACGCCGACCTAACGCGCCTGCCGGGGTAGCGTCGACGGGGTCAAAGTAGCGCGCGGCGTCCCAGCCCTTTACTGAAGCGCGCTACCCCACTCGGTCAGGTACAGCCTGTGACTCGCAGCCGTCCCCAATGCGATCACGACTCCGCTAGAGACCGACGGCGAGGTCGAGGAGGACGGGGGCGAAGTTGGCCTCGACGTCCAGACTGGCCTGTTGCGCAAGGGCCTCGGAGAGCCGGGCCTGGAGGAACGAGACGTCCTGGAGCGTCGCGCTCCCCGCCTGGTACCGCGCGCGTTCGGCGTCGAGCGCCGTTCGGGCGGCGGCCACCCGTACAGCGGCCACCTCAGTCTGTGCGTCGAGTGCGTCGAGTGCCACGACGCGCTCCTGAACGTCCAGGGCCGCCTGTCGTCGGGCGTCCTCGGCAGCGGCCTCAAGCGCGGCGGTCCGGGCGGCGGCCCGTGCGACGGCGGCTCCCGAGACACCCCGGTCGAAGACGGGTAGCGAGACGTTGAGCCGGAGGCCGCCCGCGCGGTTGTCGCTGATCTGGCCGGGGAGCCCGGCGTCGGCTGCGCTGGAGAACCCGGTGCCGAGGTAGGCCCCGACTGAGACGGTCGGGCGGCGGCCGGCTCGGGCCGCGCGCTGTGTGGCTTGGGCTGCCTGGACGTCAGCCTCGGCCGCGCGGAGGTCAGCGCGGGCGACGAGCGACTGACGGACGAGGTCTTGGGTCGGAGCCCTGGGACCGGTCTCGGGAGCGTCGGGCGTGGGGAAGTCGTAGGCCGTGGCGGGATCGAGCCCGAGCACGCGGACTAAGCGGGCCTGGGCGAGGGCGAGGTCCCGCTCGGCCGCGAGGACGGCGCCCTGGGCTGCGGCCACGCGTTCCTGCTGCTGGGCCACCTCGGAGGCGGGGCGCTCGCCGAGCTCGACCTGGACTTGGACGACGTCGAGCAGGTCGCGCTCGGCGCCGTGCGCGTCGGCGGCGGCCGAGCGAGCCGCGCGGGCACGGGCGGCGGCGAGGTAGCCCTCGACGACCACGACCGTCGCGCTCTGGGCGGAGCGCTCGCTGCCGAGCCGGGCGGCAGTGAGCCCGGCCTGGGCGGCGCGGGCGTCGGCGGCGCGCTCGCCCCCGTCGTAGACGGTGTAGGAGGCGTCGAGGCCGACGTCGATCGACTCGACGGTGGACTGGGTGAGCCCGCCGCTCGTCTGGTCGAACGAGAGCCCATAGCGTTGGCCGCCGCCTGCGCGAAGCGAGAGGCCGGGCCAGCGGCGGTCGTCGGCCGCGCCGACGGCGGCCTGGGCCGAGAGGATGTCAGCGTCGGCGAGGCGGACGGCGGTGGTCTGGGTGCGGGCGAAGTCGAGGGCCCGGTCGAGCGGGATAGTCGTCTGGGCCGCGGGAGCGGAGGCCACAAGGAGGGCGAGGAGCGAGAGGCGGTACATGAGGACATTGGGATACGCCCGGAGTCGTTCAATCGCCGTACCACAGTGCCTAAGGGGTCCTGGGCGCGTGTTAGGACAGACCGGGTGTGCGCCAGCGCACGCCGGTCGTGCGCTGGCGCCCGGTCACTCGGAGCGGAGCGAGGCGGTCGGGTCGGCGGTGGCGGCGCGGACGGCCTGGCCCGCGACTGAGCCCAGCGCGATCACGAGGGCGACGGCGGCAACGGCGGCGAAGAGCCAGGGGCTGAGCGGGGCGTGGTAGGCGAACCCCTCGAGCCAGCGCCGGGCGACGAGGACGGCGACGGGCGTGGCGACGGCGACCCCTACGGCCGCCAGCGCGACGTACTCGCGCGAGAGCAGGGCGACGACGTCGCGGACCGAGGCGCCCAGGACACGGCGGACGCCGATCTCCTTGGTCCGCCGGGCGGCGGCGTAGGAGGCGAGCCCAACGAGCCCGAACACGGCTAGGACGACGGCGACCAGGGCGAAGAACCCGAAGACGCGCGCGAGGTCGGCGTCGGCTTGGTGGAGCTCGGCCATGTCGTCGGCGACGCGCCGGGCAGTCAGTGGGACGTCGGGCGAGAACTTGGTCCAAGCGCTCTCCAGGTGGGCCATGCCCTCGGCCTCGCGACCCGGCACCAGGCGGACGGCGACGTGGGAGTAGCGGACGGGGGCGTCGGGCTCGTCCCAGGGCGCGGCGCGGTTGGGAGCCAGGGCGACGGGCTCGACGGCGTAGCGGAGCGAGGCGAAGTGGAAGTCGCGGACGACGCCGATGACCTCGACCCCCTCCCAGTTCGCGACATTGAGTGTCCTGCCGACGAGGTCAGTAGGGGTAACATTGAGCGCGTCGGCGAACGACTCGTTGACGACGACGGCGCGGGTCAACGTCGAAGGCATATCCGCGTCGAACCAGGTCCCAACGGCGAGGTCGAGCCCCAACGTCCGGGCGTAGTCGGGGTCGGCGTCGACGATCTTGTAGCTCAGCACCCGGTCTGGCTGGCGGGGGTCAGGGGCCGATCCGAACGAGTACCAGAGGTGGGGTGGCACAGTGCTGGCCCCGGCGGCCGACTCGACGGCGGGGTGGGCGGTGAAGGCATCTTTGAGCGCCTGGGTCTGAGCGGCTGTGGTGGGATCCTGGACCTCGACCGCGACCAGGTGCTCGGGCTCGAAGCCAAGTGACGTGTTCTGGACGTAGTGGAGCTGGCGGGCGACGGTGCCTGTCATGGCGAGCAAGGCGACGGCCGCCGCAAACTGGACGGCGACGAGCGTGCGCCGGAGCCAGGTGCCCCCGGCCGCGCCGACGGCGCCGCGCCCACCGCCCAGGGCGGCGGCGGGGCGGACGCGCGAGAGGTGGAGGGCGGGGTAGAGCCCGGCCACCAGCCCGACGGCGACGACGCCACTCGCGAGGGCGACCCAGAACGGGGCGTCGAGGGCGCCCAGGGTAAGCGCCTTGCCGAACGTCTCGTTGAAGACAGGGAGGGCGAGAGCGGCGAGGGCGACGCCCACAATGCCGGCGACGAGCGTAAGCGCGATGGACTCGGCGAGGAACTGGGTGACGAGCTGGCCGCGCTCGGCCCCCAGCGCCTTGCGGACGCCGACCTCGCGGGCGCGGCGGGCGCCCCGGGCGGTGGCGAGGTTGACGTAGTTGATCGCGCTCAGGAGCAGGATGAGTGCGGCGATGGCCGAGAACAGTCGGAGGTAGGTGGGGCTCCCGCTGAACCCCTCCTTCTGGGTGAGGCCTGAGAAGTGAAAGGCGGGAAGCGGGACGGCCACAAACTGGCGGCCGTCGTCCTCGTCGCCTACCTGCGCCTGGGCCAAGCGGTCGGCGGCGGCGGCGACGGATGCCGGGTCGGTACCGGGGCGCAAGAGCGCGAACGTCCGGTACATGGCGCCACCCCAGTCGCGCGAGACGTTGGACGCCTCGTGGAGCGCGGTCATCGGGAAGATGGCGTCATACCGGAGGCTGGACTGCTCAGGCGGGGCCTGGACGACGGCGCGGACGGTGAGGGTCAGAGTGTCGCCGTTGGAGACGACGCGGCGGGACTGGCCGAGGGCGCCAGCGGCCGTCCCGAACACGCGCTCGGCGGTGGGCACGGTGACGACCATGCCGCCGGGGCCGGTGAGCGCGGCGCGGGGGTTCCCAGCGACGGCCTGGAGCGTGAACACCTCGGGCAGGGTGGCGTCGGCGAAGAAGCCCCCGACTTCGTGTCGATCGTCCGGGGAGTCGCCCAGGAGGAATATGCCGCCCTCGCCCCCGTAGGTCAGACGAACGGTGGACTCGACCCCGGCTGCGTCCTCCACCAAGGCATCACCGAGGGCGTAAGGGGTCGAGAGGCCGGGCTCCTCGTGTTGGAAGGCGTCGTTCTGGAGGCCCATCGCCACAATCCGGTCGGCGTGGGCGTTGTGGCGGTCGAACGAGAGCTCGTCGCGGACGAAGAGGGCGACCAGGGCGCACGCGGCGATGGCGGTGGCGAGGCCTACGCCGTTGAGGATGGCGTAGCCGCGGTCGCGGCGGAGGGAGCGGAGGGCGAGACGGAGGTGGGAACGCCACATGGCGGAAGGGGGAGAGGGGGGAGGCGGGCGAACGGGGTGAGTCTGGGGTGGTCGTCCTAGAGCGGCTGGGGGACCAGGGGCCTAGCCTGGGAGGCGACGACGTGCTCGCTGACCACGCGGCCGTCGAACAGGTTGACGACGCGCTGGGCGTACTCGGCGTCGGACGGCGAGTGGGTGACCATGACGATGGTGGTCCCGGCCGCGTTGAGCTCGGCGAGCAGGTCCATGACGGCTTGGCCGTTGGCCGAGTCGAGGTTGCCCGTCGGCTCGTCCGCCAGCAGGAGCCGCGGCCCGGCGACGACGGCGCGGGCGATGGCCACTCGCTGCTGCTGGCCGCCCGAGAGCTGGGCCGGGTGGTGGCCGCGGCGGTGGGCCATGCCGACCCGGTCGAGCGCGGCCTCGGTCCGCTCGCGACGCTCGGCGGCCGAGGCGCCGAGGTAGACGAGCGGGAGCTCGACGTTCTCGGCGACGGTCAGGTCGTCGATGAGGTTGAAGCTCTGGAACACGAACCCGACGGTGCCCCGGCGGACCCGGGCCCGCTCGTTCTCGGCGAGCGCGCCGACCTCGTCGCCCGCCAGGACGTAGGACCCGGAGCTAGGCCGGTCGAGCAGGCCCAAGAGGTTGAGGAGCGTGGACTTGCCACACCCGGACGGCCCCATGACGGCGACGAACTCGCCCGGCTTGATGGTGAGCGAGACGCCGTTCAAGGCCGAGGTCTCGACCTCGTCGGTGGCGTAGGCCTTGTGGACGTCGTGGGTGCGGATGATGGGGTCGGTCGTGGCGTTCATGGCTGTAGGAGTCAGAGGGGTGGAGGGTGAGGGAGCGTAGTGGGGGCTACTCAAGGACCAGGCGTTCGGCGTCGCCGAAGGCGGCGTAGGTCGAGACGACGACGCGGTCGCCGCGCTGGAGCCCGGACAAAACCTCGAACTGGCGGGGCGTCTGGCGGCCGAGCTCGATGGGGCGGCGCGTGGCGGTCGTGCCGTCGGGCGACAGGACGTAGGCCCACTGGCCACCGGTGTCGCCATAGAAGGGGCCGCGGGGTAAGAGCCGGGCGGGTTCGGGGTCGCCGAGCGCGAGCCGGAGCCGGACGGACTGGCCGCGGCGGGCGTCGGGGGGCGCGGGGCCGTCGAAGACGAACTCGGCCTCGAACCGACCGTCGGTGACCTCGGGGTAGACCGAGCGGACGACCAGGTCGTAGTTGGTAGCGCCCAGTCGGGCCGTCGCGCGGATGCCGGGGGCAACGCGGGGGAGGTAGTGCTCGTCGATGAGGGCACGGACCTTGACCTCGTCGAGCACGTCGATCTGGCCCAACCGGTCCCCGCGCGTCTTGAGCTCGCCGACCTCAGCCTCGACGCCTGACACTTGACCCCCGACGGGGGCGCGGACGGTGAGGTTGGTCGAGGAGCGCCGGACGAGGGCGAGGTTCTCGCGCAGGCGTCCGACGGAGGCGGCCATGTCGCGGAGTTGGACGCGGCGCTGGTCGGCCTGCTGGCCAGAGCCTCGGGCGGTGAGGGCACGGCGGCGGCGGGCGTAAACGAGTTCGTCCTGGACCGCCAGGAGGTCTTTCTCAGGCGCCGCGCCGCGCTCGACGAGACCGGCCAGGCGCGTCTGGTCGCGCTCCAGTCGGGCGACGTCGTAGTCGAGTTGGGCCAGCTGCTGCTCGAGGTCGAGGGCGCTCTGGTCCATCTGGAGCCGGTTCTGGCGGAGCGCGGCGGCCTGCTCTTCGAGTTGGGCTTCGCTGCCCAGGACTTCGAGGGCGAGGTCGTCGTTGCGCAGGGTGAACAGGACCTGGCCGGCGCGGACGGTGTCGCCCTCCTGGACGTGGCGGCGGACGACCTGGCCTCCCTCGACGGCGTCGAGCACGACGGTCCGGAGCGGCTGGGCCGTCCCGGTGACGGCGACGTACTCCTGGAACGGGGCGTCCTCGACGGTCGCGACCGTCAGCCGGTCGGCCGGGACGCGTAGGGTCTGGCCGTCGGCGCGGCCCCAGACGCCCCAAGCCACCACGCCGACCAGGGCGAGAACGGAGAGGGCCAGAGCGACGCGGCGGGGCGTGACGCGGCGGGGCGTCCGGGCCCGGTCGATCCCCTCGCCGGTGGCGACGGGGCGAGCGAGGAGGGAGGCATCGGACGAGGGGCGTCCGTTTGGGGAGGCAGTGGGCGGTGCGGGGAGGTCGAGGGGCATGTCGTCGTGGTCTTGTACTCAGGGGAGGTCCAAGGACCGGGCCGAGCGGTGGGACCTGCCCTGAGGGCGATTCTGGGCGGTTCGCGGACTCCATGGTGTGCGCTGGCGCACAGTGAACGGGCGCTGGCGCACGGCGGGAGGGGCGTCGAGGCGCGTGGCGAGCGCCCTCGCGTTTGCGCACGACGTTTGCGCGGGAGCTAGGTCCGCTCCCGATCTTGCCCCATGCCCGCCCCGTCCACCCCGCCGTCCCTGTCGGTCCTTGTCGTCGATGACAACGAGGATGTGCTGACGGCCGTCCGGCTGCTCCTGCGCGGCCACGCCGACACCGTCCACACGGCGACGAGTCCGTCGGCGCTGCCGACGCTGCTTCGCGAGACGCGCTACGACTGCGTCCTGCTCGACATGAACTTCAGCCGCGACGCATCGTCGGGTCGGGAGGGGCTGCAGTGGCTGGAGAACGCGCGCCGAATCGACCCTGGGGTCGTCGTCGTGATGATCACGGGGTACGGCGACGTGGACCTAGCGGTGCGTGCGATGAAGCACGGGGCGGCCGACTTCGTGACCAAGCCGTGGTCGAACGAGCGGCTGGTGGGCGCGGTCGAGGCGGCGGCTCAGCTGCGCCGGTCCCGGGAAGAGGCGGGATCGGCTCCGCTAGCCGCCAGCGGCCCGATGCCCCTGGGGCCGACCGACGGCGTGGGGCTGCCCGGCGTGGTGGGCGAGAGCCCGTCGCTCCGGTCCGTCGCCGAGACGGTGCGGAAGGTGGCGCCGACGGAGGCCAACGTGCTGGTGCTGGGCGAGAACGGGACGGGCAAGGAACTGGTGGCGCGGGCCGTCCATGCGTTGTCGGGGCGTTCGGGCGGCCCGTTCGTGGCGGTGGACCTGGGGGCTGTGCCGCCGTCGCTGTTCGAGGCCGAGCTGTTCGGCGTGGCCAAGGGCGCGTTTACGGGGGCGGCGGCGGACCGGGCGGGCCGGTTCGAGTCGGCGAACGGGGGGACCCTGTTCCTGGATGAGGTGGGCAACGCCGAGGCGGTGGAGCAGGCCAAGCTGCTGGCCGTGCTCCAGCGGCGCGAGGTAGTCCGGGTCGGCGAGGCCGAGCCCCGGCCAGTCAACGTCCGATTGGTGAGCGCGACGAACGTGCCGGTCCACGAGCGCGTGGCCCAGGGGGCGTTCCGGCAGGACCTGCTCTACAGGATCAACACGGTCGAGCTGACGCTCCCGCCGCTGCGGGAGCGGGGTGTCGACCTGGACCTGCTGGCCGACCACTTCCTGGCGCGGTACGCGGCGGAGTATGGGCGCCCGGTGGGCGGCTTCACCGACGGCGCGCGTGGGGCTATGCGGGCGTACGGGTGGCCGGGGAACGTCCGCGAGTTGCAGCACACGGTCGAGCGGGCCGTGATCCTGACCGACGGGGACCGAGTGGGTGAGCAGGACCTCCGGTTCTCGGCGCCGCCAGCGGCGGTGGAGAGACCGCCGTCGGACACGCTGGACCTGGAGGAGATCGAGCGCGCGGCGGTCCGCCGAGCGCTGGCTCAGCACGGGGGCAACGTGACGCACGCGGCGGAGGCGTTGGGGCTGACGCGGAAGTCGCTGTACCGTCGGATTGAGAAGTACGGGCTATGACGCTCTCTCGCTTTTGGCGCCGGTACCGGGTCCGCGTGGTCGCGCGGCTAGCGGTCGTAGCTGTGGCCTCGGCTGGGGCCGCCGTGCTGGCAGGCGGGGGCGGCACGGGTGGGTGGGCCGGGGCGGCGGTGTTTGTCGGCGTGGCGACGTGGGCGGCTTGGGGGCTGACACGGGCGGTCGAGCGCCCGGCCCGCGACTTGCGGCGGTTCCTGGAGGGCGTTCGCTACGACGACGTCTCGGTCCGCTTCTCCGGGCGCGACGGGGACCCGTTCCTTGATGGGGTGGCGTCGGCGTTCGAGGAGGTGGGGGCAGCGTTCCGGCGGGTCCGGGCCGAGCGCGAGGAGCAGGCGGGGTACCTGGCGGCCGTGGTCCGCCACGTGGGCGTGGCGCTTGTGGCGTTCCGGGACGACGGGACAGTGACGATCTACAACCTGGCGGCGGGGCGGACGCTGGGTGTGGCGCGGGCGCGGACGCTGGACGGGCTGGCGGAGCGGGCGCCGGAGGCGGTCGCGGCGCTCCGGGCGCTGGCGGTAGGGGAGCGCACGCTGGTCCGGCTCGCCAGCGAGGCGGGGCCGCAGGAGCTGGTGGCGTACGCGACGCGCTTCACGGTGGGCGGGGCGGCCCACACGCTGGTCTCGCTCCAGGACATCCGCCGGGAGCTGGAGGCCCGGGAGTTGGAGGCGTGGCAGGGACTCTCTCGCGTGCTGACGCACGAGATCGCCAACTCGGTCGCTCCCATCGCGTCGCTGGCGGGGACCGCGCGGGCGTTGATGGACGGGGCGGACTGGGCGGAGGGCGAGCGGCTGAGCGACGCCCGGGAGGCGATGGGGACCATAGAGCGCCGGAGCCGGGGGCTGGTCGCGTTCGTCGAGTCCTACCGGACGCTGGCGCGGCTGCCGCAGCCCAGGCCGACGGTGGTGTCGGCGGCGGAGCTGCTGGGCGACGTGGCGCTCCTGGCGCGCGCTCGGGGGGCGGGCGTCGCGGTCACGGTGGACGTGGACCCGCCGGGTCTGGAGCTGGTGGTGGACGCGGGGCTGGTGGAGCAGGCGCTGGTGAACCTGGCGCTAAACGCGGTCGAGGCTTTGGACGGTCGGGGCGGTCGGCTGGCGCTCCGGGCGTGGGCGGGGCCGTCGGGGCGTGGAGTGGTGGTGGTCGAAGACGACGGGCCAGGGCTGCTGCCGGAGGTCCAGGAGCGGGCGTTCGTCCCGTTCTTCTCGACGAAACCCAGCGGGAGCGGGGTCGGGCTTGCGCTGGCGCATCGGATCGCCCGGTTGCACGGGGGGACGCTGACGGTAGAGTCCGAGCCCGACGTCGCGACAGCGTTCACGCTCCGCCTGTAGCCGCCCCTGCAAACCGATGCAGTCGGCCCTTGGGTGCGGATTGCGAGTAAGCGCCTGCACCCACCCGAGTCGGCCTCGGCTATTCTTTGGGTTTGTCCCATCAGTCTCACAAACGACCCCTGCTGAAGAACGCCGCCACTGAGCTAGAGGGGCCGCTCTTCAGAGCGTCCGGCTCCTCGAAACCCCTCTCCGAATCAACTTCCCAGAACCCTGGGTCAAGTTGGCTTTTGAGATCAGGCGGAGTGCCTTCAGAGCGTAGAGTGGCCCTGCTGCGAGATATCGCACAGTTCTGCTCGAACCCATTGGAATATGAAGCAGGTGTGACGCTCGGGTGGCACAATGGTGCGCGATCCTCTGTCGTCCCTCTCTGGGGGCTCCCGCAGAGCTGTTTCCCGATCGCAGACAGGCCATGTCCAAAGTCAACCAAATCCAATCAGCCCTCCTGGCCCTCAGTGGCGGGGCGTTCCAGAAGCTGGCCGAGCACTACCTCGCGAAGGTCGGGCACAGCCCGCTCTACCCTATCGGATCTGTGGCGGGCGCCGACAAGACAAAGACAGGGACGCCTGACGGCCTCGCCATCACCGATGACGGGCGGTACGTCTTTTTCGAGCACACAACGCAACAAGGGGGCGTCGCCGCCAAGTTCGCCGACGACATCTCGAAGTGCCTCGACGAGGGCAAAACGGGGATCCCCGTTGGACAGATCGAGCGGATTGTCCTCTGCTCGACCTCGGACCTCTCGCCGGCCGAGATCAACGGGCTCCGAGAGACAGCGCAGGACGCAGGCGTGAGGCTCGACGTGGTCGGTCTTCAAGACCTCTCGTACGAGCTTCTCCAGAAGTACCCCGGTGTCGCCCGGGACCACCTCGGAGTCGAGGTCGATACCGGACAGATCCTCCCGCCAGACGAGTTCGTCGTCGCCTATGGCGCGAACAAACTGGCCGCGCCGCTCGACACCGGGTTCCTCTTCCGCGACGACGAGTTGGACCAGGCGGTCGAGTCCCTCGAGTCGACCGACCTCGTGGTCGTCGTGGGTCCCGCAGGCGTGGGCAAGAGCCGCCTGGCGCTCGAGGCCGCAGCGCGGTACGCCGACGGGCATCCAGACTGCGTCGTTCGGTGCCTCTTCAATCGAGGCGTCAGCGTCTACGAGGACCTTCGCGTCCACCTCGCGGAGCCCCGCCACGTCGTCCTCGTCGTCGACGACGCCAACCGTTTGTCCGCGTTCGACTACGTCGTCCAACTCGTCGCCGAGCAGCGGGAGGACCAAATGATTAAGGTCGTCGCGACCGTCCGGGATTACGCCGCTGACCGTGTCGCCCGCGCTGCTCGCCCGCTCGGCGGCTACAGTCATATCAAGCTCGGTCCGTTCACTGACGATCAGGTCAAGGACCTCGCCCGGGAGGAGTTCGGGATTCTCAATGGCGGGTACCTAGACCGCATCGCCGCGCTCGCACAGGGCAACCCGCGCCTCGCGGTCATGGCCGCCCGCGTTGCCATCGACGCACAAGACCTTGCGGCACTCCGGGACGCCACACACCTGTACGACGCCTATTTTGCCTCCGTCCGAGACGACCTCCAAGAGCGGGGCGACCTCATTAGCGAGGACCTCCTCCGCGTCGCGGGCATCGTGAGCTTCTTCGGCGTCGTCGACCGGACCAACGAAGACCAGATGGGCGCGATCGCCGACGCGTTTGGCCTCTCGCCGGCCGAGTTCTGGGCGAACGCGAAGGTGCTCCACGACCTCGAAGTCCTCGACATGTACGAGCGGGAAATCGTCCGGCCCTCGGACCAAATCCTCTCGACGTACCTCGCCTACCTCGCGCTCTTCGCCGAGCGCGTCTTGGACATCTCGGCCCTCCTCGCCCACTTCTTCCCGGCGCGGATGCCGAGGTTTTTCGACACGCTGAACCCCATCCTCAGCGCGCTCGACGCCGAAGCCGCGGTGCAGGTCCTCGAACCGGCGGTCCTGAAGGACCTCGCCCTCGCGGAGGCGGGAGGCGACGACGACCGCGTCCTCCGCCTCGTCGACCACTTCGGACCGCTCATCCCGACGCGAGCGCTCCATGTCGCGAAGCGTCTCGTTGACGACACAGAGGCGGAGGTCATCGCGCACGACGAGGTCTCGTACTCCTCCAACAGCAGCCTCGGCTCACCGTCGGTGATCAGCGTCCTCGCGTCGTTCAGTGGGTTCGACGAGACCCGGGTCCGGCTCGCGGTCCGGCTCCTCCTCGAGTACGTGTCCCGGAGGCCGAGCGAGATGCCTCAGGTCGTCCACACCCTCGTCGAGACCTTTGGACCCCGCCACGACTCCCACAGGGTCGGGTTCCAGGCTCAGCGAGTCGTTACGGACGAACTCCGAGCGCGGGCCGACGCCGACCCCGATCTCTTCGGACCGCTCCTCCTCGCCGTCGCGGGCGCGTACCTCCGGTGCCATTTCAACACGACGGAGTCGCGCCGGACGGGCACGCTCACCCTCTACCACTTCGACATGCCCGCCACGGACGGGGCGAAGGCGTTGCGGGAAGAAGTATGGCAAGGCGTCCTCACCCTCTACACGCAACCCGACCGACGGCACGACGTCGAGGCGCTCATCCGATCGTACGCCATGAACGCTCGCTACGGCGCGACAGACGACATCGTCGATGCGGACGCCCGCGTCGTCGTCCCGTTCTTGGAGGCCGAGATGGAGACTCGTCGCCTACTCCCATGCCTAGCGGCGCACGACGCCCTCGACTTCTTCGAGAGCCACGGCGTCGAAGTCTCGTCCGAGCTGAGGGAGCGGTTCTCGAACGAGGCGTACACGGTCCTCGACGCGTTTCTCACCGACCGTCGGGCGCTGCGTGCCGAGGGACTGGACTATGACCAAATCCACGAGCGACGTGAGGCCGATATCCACGATCTCACCGCCTCGTATAGCGCTGAGGACTACGCCCGGCTCCTTGAAGCCGTCCACGAGATCCTCGACACCGTCGACAGGAACCGTGAGGGATACCAGATCTACAGCGCCCTGGACCTGGCGCTCCGTGCGCTAGGCCAAAGGGATTCGGACCTCTTGGAGACCGTCCTCGTCGCTTATCTCGCGGGGGGCGAGCGTCTCAGCCTCCAGCACGTCCCGATCCCGCAGTTCGTCGAGGCGATGGGACAGGACCGGACGCTCCGCCTTCTCATGGAGCACGTATTCGACGCGAGGCCGGCTTGGCTGCTCGCCTACTACGCCGCGATCCCCGAAGCGAACATCCGAGAAGAGGATGCCGAGGCGGTCATTGGCCTCTTCGAGGAAGCCGCTCCGAAGTACCTCAACCGGGGACTCTACGTTCTCCTGCGCTTCCGGCACATCCGCCCGAGTATCATCCCCGAGGTCGTCGACATTCTCGTCGGCAGGTCCGAAGCGGACGACGCGGTCGCGCACGTCCTCGACGCGCTATTCTCCTCCCACAGCGACATCGCGAGCAACCTGAAGGAGCTATTTTCTGACGACGTCGCGCTCCTGCGGCGGGCCTACTCCGCCGTCGCAAGGCACACCCAGGTCGGGGGATACCAGGGTGAGGCGATCGATTATATCCTTGACCTCGATCACGACTTCATCGACGACTTCGTCGACGGGTTCTATTCCGACGGGCGATGGAGGGATGACAGTCGGGACTACACGTTCTTCTGGCAGCGAGACGACCATGAAGCGCTGGTCGAACGCGTCGTGCGACGGTTCGCCGCCATCGACTTTGCCGGCAGCATGGTCCAGCACTCGTTTTTGCAGTCGATGTTCGCTGTCCGCGAGGGGAGAGACTTTGACGTTCTGATCCATCAGCGCCAGGACGCCACGCTCCGACACATCATAGAGCGGTGGAGTGGCGACGAGAAGATCATGAGCGTCGTGTCCGCTCTTTGGACAGGCTTCGCTGGAGACAGGCGACGCGGACTCATCGAGGCGTTCGTCCGCGTGACCCGCGACTTCAACGCCTTCCGTTCTCTGGACTTTGTCCCTTCAATGACCGCGTCCTGGGGCGACGGGGGAATGGTAGGCGCCCGCCTCGCGAAGGCCGACTACCTCGACTCGTTGCTCCCTCTCCTCGACGACATCGATCTCCTCGAGCACAAAATGCACGTCGAGGACTTAGCCCGAAGCGAACGTCGATGGGCCGAGAGCGAGAAGCGGAGGGCCTTCGCCAGGCTCTGAAAGGTCACAGACCAAGGGCGTCCGTCGGGTTTTCGTCGAAGAGCTGACCGTCGCGGATGTACTCGCGGAGCACCTTTTCGCTCTTGTGGCGTGTGTGCTTCATGATCGCCCGCTCATGTGCTCCCGCCCGCGCGGTCTGTGTCGCGAACCCCGCCCGCAGCGAGTGCCCAGAGTAGGCAGCCGGATCAAGACCAGCGCCTCTGGCCGCACGCTTCACGATGCGGGCCACGGACCCCGACGCCAGAGGCTGCGAAGACACGTTCCCATGGCGGTCGACGCTACGGAAGACGGGTCCTTCCGTTATTGCAATATGCCGTACCCAATCCTGTATCGCTCGCACTGGGCAAGAGAGGGGACGGTCTCCGTAGTGAAGTCCCAGCGTCGCCCCGGTGCCTTCCTGGTCCGTCTTCGACATCCGGAGCCGAAGGCGCAACCCGTCGGCCCCGAACCCGAGGTCAGCCACGGTCAGCGCAGCGATCTCGCTCCGGCGCAGCGCCCCCGCGAACCCGATCAGCAGGAGTGCTCGGTCCCGCTTCGACGCTGTAGTGAGCTGGCGAGAGCCGTCGGCGAGTTCAATCGTCGGGAGGGCCTCGATCATCGCGATCACGTCGGGCGTGAGCGCGGGCGCCACCTTGTCGCGCGCCACGCCGCGGGTTCGCACGATCCCCGCCCAGACCGAGTGGACCGGCTCCCGGCTCCGGAGCGCAGGGCTCTCGTAGCCAGCCGTCTTGTGAGCCTGGCTGATGGCCGCGAGCCGCCGCGATAGCGTCGACGGCTTCAGCCCCGGCGACCCGTCACGGGCAGTCGCGAGAAATGCGATATACAGGGCCACGGTCTCCGGCGTGGCCGGGAGTGCGCCGATCCCGCGGTCGGCGCACCAGCCCATGAAGTCAGCCCAGTCGGCGCGGTAGGCCCGTTTCGTGTTCTCACTCCGAGCGCGAGACGCGAACCGCCGCGCGGCCTCTATCTCATGAACCGGAACGGCCGCTGGATGTGCAGCACTCGGGACGAGGGGAGGGGACGGGGGCATTCGTTTGGATTCGGCCATGTCAAGCTTGTGCGAGCCAGTCGTCCACCGCAGCCCCATACTCGATCTCGCGACGGACCGTGGAAGACGCCCCAAGAACTTGTACCTGCCAGCTCACTAAGAGCGCGGCGGCAGCCGGGCGAGGCATGCGGTCTGCCAGCATATCGAGAACCTCCCATGTCCACACGGTTCGCACCGCACGGGTGCCTCCAGACGTGTACAACGCGGCGGGGTACGCCGCGGCCGACGTCTGCCCGTCTCTCCAGAGCCATCCCAAGAACCCAACGAGAACACCGGCGACGCTGACCGCCTCCCATCGAGTGTCTGACAGCGTCCGCAGAGCGCGCGTCGTGGCGTCGGTGCAGAGAAACCCACCCCGGACCGCAGACCGCGCGAGCAGGTCCCGGCTAATGCGGACGAACGTGTAGTTCATCCCGATCAGGTCGAGAAGCGCGTCATGGTACACGTCCTCAGTTAGCGCCTCTCGTTCCCTCGCAATTCCGAGAGCGGCTACAGGCCCCGCTGTCGCGACGTTTTCCTCCGACGCCAGTCCATACCGGAGGAGCACGTCACCCGCAAGCAAGGCCGCACCCCGGCTTCGAGCCTCGTACATCGCCTCCGCCGTCGCCTGACCTAAAGCCTTCTTCTGCCGGGCGTAATCGTACGATCCGAAGTCATGGTCACGGCCGGGCGTCTGCCCGATGACCTCGAACGGACTCCCGCTCAGAAGGAGCGTTCGGAGCCCCTCGATGAACTCGACGTACTGCTGGATCGCCTCCGCTGGGACCTCCTGTTTATACACTTCGCCTTCAGCAACGATGACGCTAAGCTCCCCTTCCTCGACAGCCCGGCGCTTGAGGTCTGCGATGTGGCTCAAGTCGTCGACGAGCTGTTGGGGCACGAGCACGCGGTCGTATGCCGCCGCCGTCCCCTCCAGCGCTCCGACGCCGTGGAGCGCAAGCGCCCCTGCCGGGTCCAACACCAGCGCGCTGGCCGTGCGGCACGCTTCCACCTCGGCCCCCTCGTGGTCGCGGTCCCCGGTGGACGTGTGGAGCCCGTAGAGCGGATTCGATGTCGCAACACCCCACGTCGCAACAATGTCTTTTCCAGCTGCCCTAGCGAGCACGCCCAGCGGGAACTGGCCCGTCCGAAAAGCCTCCTCTACACGCTCTTTCTCAGGCGACCCGAACAGCTCTACAATCTGCGCCTTGAACGCCTCCGGGTTCTCAGGCGTCGTCTCGAACCGCTGGAAAAAGGAGTGATCCGGGAAACGGTCGTCGTACTCGGCGAGGGCCTTGTGGAACGCCTGCACGTAACGGTCCTCGATCTCCTCGTCGCCGCGGAGGTGCGGCCCCATGAACAGGGAGATGTATGCCCTGTGGAAGCGGTGATCGTTGGGCGCGAGCCGGAGCGCGTCGTATCCGAACCGGACGGCCTCTGCGTACTTGCCGACCGTCACGTAAGCGTCGCTCAGCAGCGCGAGAGCGACGGGGGAGTCCCCGGCACGCGCGGCCACCATCCGCATCACCTGGTACGCCCGCTCTGGACGGCCGAGCCGGTACAGACACACGCCGTAGTTGAGGGCGTAGCGGACGTTCTGGGAGCGACGCTGCGCGAGCCACTTTAGCCGCTCGGCCGCTAGCGCGAAGTTGTCCGTCTCGAGGTAAACCGAGGCTTCCACGTCCGCCAGCACCTCGAACCGCTCACCGGCCTGGATCTCGCGGCAGACGCGCAAACATTCGGGGTAATCGCCGGCCTCGAACAGCGAGAGCGCCCAACGCCGGGCTGAGAGGTCGTCCACGCCCACGCTCGCGTGGAGGGCGTAGAGCGCCGCCGCCTCCCGGTAGTCGCCCTCGTCGCCCCGCTCGAACAGCGCGTTCGCGAGCGCCATCTCGGAGCGGCCTCGGTACGGCCCCGGCGTGTCGAATGCGTCGAGCGCGGCCCTCGCATCGTCCACGCCCCGCTCGGGCTCTCCCAACCGCCGGTAGCGTTCGGCAAGAACGAGGTGGTAGAACCCCTCCGCGCCGGGGACGCCCTTCATCTCGCCCAGCACCCGCTCCGCCTCGTCGGGACGGAGAGCTCGGTCGTACGCCTCCACGAGCAGGACGAGCGCCATCCGGGCATCCTCCGTCTCCGCCGACGCATCGGCGTGCGGCTCGATCACGTCCACCGCCCGCTCCGGTTCGTCGGCGAGCAAGTACGCCCGCGCCTTCGTCCGGGCCGCCTCGGCCGCGTCGCCGCCCGCCGCCTCGTAGGCATCGGCGTACTGGATCGCCTCTTCCGTATCGCCGACGATCAGGGAGGCTGAGACCAAGTTGCGGAGCGTCTCTTTGCTCCCGGGAATCAGCTCGTTCGCCCGCTCCAGGTCCGTCTTCGCCTCACGCTCGCGCGACAGCCACATCCTGAGCAGCGCCCGGCGGAAGTGGGCTCCGGCGAGGATCGCGATCCTCTGCTCGTCCACTAGTCCGATGAGGCGGCTGGCCCTTTCGCCGGCCATCTCCAACATCCGAACGGCCTCGGCATCGAGCGAGCCGTCGCCAGACTCGACGGCATCTGCACGGAGGTACGTCACGGCCTCCGTCGCGACCGACAACGCGCCAACATGGTCCGGCTCTACTTCGAGAACGACCACAGCGTGACGGAGTGCGCGCGCTGGGTCCTCAGCCGCAAGTGCGACCCATGCCTTGCCATGTTCGAGAGTGGATTGAGACTCGTCAGCTCGTTGCGCCCCCTCTTCCATCACCCGGACCGCATCGTCAGGTTGACCCGAGGCGATGTAGGCATTCGCAAGCGCGGTTACCGCTTTGAAGTCAGCGGGGGCCGCTGCCACTGCTCGTTCTCCTTCTTCAACCGCGAGCGTCAGGTTGTCTTCGAGCAGCGCGATGAGCGAAAGGGTTCGGTGACGCACAACCGGCTCCGCTGCCCGATTTGCTGCCTCGCGAAGGAACGGAGCAGCCTTCCGCTGCTCCTCCGTCGGCTGGCCGACGATGTACGTGTTGGCAATGACCCGGTAGAGAGACACCAGCTCTCCGGCGGCACCTCCATCCGACGATTCTAGCCGAGCGACAGCGGCTGTCGCGCGCGTCCGAGCGTCCAACGGCCTCCCCGCATCGAGAAGCGCTTGCGCTTCAGCGACTTCCGCCGGGACGTCGAAACGTGCCGCCGTGTTCGACTGGCCGACCCCTTCGAGCACGGTCGACTCCAGAGACGCCATCCGCTCATTAAGCTGCACGCCGACCGTCTGAAACTCGACTGCCAGCCGGTCTCCTGTCCTCTCGACCGTCTCGATGATCGTTTCGGTTTGGCGGAGCGCAACCTCCTCCACCCAGCCCACGAGAGAGTCAACCGATTCGAGGACGACGCGGGTCTCTGGGGAGAACGCCCGCTCCCGGCGCTCCTTAACTATTCTGAGGAGCCGCTTGGCAAGGATCTCCAGCCGCCTAGCCTCCGCACGGTTTGCGGCGTGGTGGTAGTTCAGCGCGGTGAGATCGGCGGCGTCGGGCTGGATCACCCAGGAGAACCACGCCGCTTGATTCGCCTCGTCCTTCAGGAACCCCCGGCGGGACCTCGGCTCCAGTTCGATCCCGTTGAGCGCCTCAGCCATCGCCCCAGCGATGATGTCTTTCAGGGCAGGATGCGCGTCGTTGCCAAACTTATCCTTGAGTACTCGGACCAGTGCGGAGTTCGATGTTCGACGACCGATCGCCTTGAGACCGTCAGTGACGAGGTTGCCCGTGACAGCGTCGATGAGTCCGACGACAGGAGATGAGGATTCGGACACAGCAGATCGGCGCAGAGGGAGCGGACCTAATCTAACCCCTGGCGCCCGATAAACTCCGCTTATCGGGCGCCAGAAGTAGCTTACTTAAGATTCATTATGTCGCGTCCGTGAGGGCCGTCGGGGCGCGGGCGGAGACCCGTCTCAACGGCGCGTCCGATCGGCGCCAGAGGCCCGACCCGCCAGAGGCGATGCCGCGCTCCAGCGCGGCATCGCCGTGCAATAACGGCCGACGCGGCCCGACCCGTAAGTCCCCGTGTTGGTCCGTATGAAAGCGCCGTGACGCGTTTTGGAGAAGGCGCCATGATGACATTTCGCACGCATCCCGAAGGTCCCGCAAGAACGTCCGGCGCACACCGTGTATAGGATCCCATACGCAGCATTCCGGAATCTTGTATCCCGGATGGGCAGATTTGCGCGTGGCAAGAGGATGGGTCTGCATATAGATGAATGGGGCGTGAAGCCAGAAGTTTGAGCATCCGCTCGACTCACGAGCTGCGCTCTACCCTACCTGTCCCATCATGCGAAGACTCTACTGCTTTCTTCTGCTTCTAACGTGCTTTCTACTCGCCTCCGAAGCCCGTTCTCAAGCCCTCTGCGGGGCGTACAACGGGCACGAGATAGCCATCGAACTCGAAAAGTCCGTTGCGAAACCTGTGACCGTTCGCGTGTACGACGAGACGGGAACTGTGATGCTGACGCATACCGGAGCCACATCCTTCGATGTCAGCTTTCGAAATGGGGAGTGTGATGCTTTTATCGACTTCCCCCCGTACGGTGTCCCGCCGGCGGTAAAACCGTCTGTCGTCCAGTACGGGGCTGTAACGGGCGCCATCACCATCAGAATTACAGAGGGCGGTACGGACCACCACCTCTTACGTGTCGAGACGGGGCCGGGCTGTGATGTCACGACTCCCGACTCCTTTTTCTGCCCCAATGCCAGCTCGACTGTAGCTGGTGGGAATTCAGACTTTTTCGTCTACGTTGAGCCAGGAGCTATTCGGGTTGCTCCAACGTGGATGCAGGCGGGCGACTACATCGATGAAGCGATAGCGGGTGAGGGGTGGGTAAGCCCATATCACAACAACGTGATCTGCTCGGACCCGGACGTTACCTGTCAATTCTCGACACCAGAGACTGCTACGACACAACCCATCATGATGCTGATGCCCTTGGATGATGTCTTCGTGGCCGGTGCTCCGCTAACCAAGCAGATCTCTGCTTCTCTCACCCTCCCCGCCTCTGGGGTCTACGACTGGACGGAGGACTGGCTCACCCTCGCCTTCGACCCAGGCACCAAGCTCGACATCGCCTCCGAGAGCTTTGCCGCGACAGACATGACCTTCACGGCCTCTGGCGCTAGCGGCTGGGGCGGTGTGACGTTCGCCTCGGGCTCCAGCGGCGGCCTCAGCGATGTGGTCATCGAGAGGGTAGGCGGGAGCGGGTACGCGCTGGACATTTCCAACTCCTCACCGCTCATTGATGAGGTGAGAATCCAACTACCAGCTAACGGCACCGCCTCCGGGATCCGAGTACACGGCTCGGGGACGCCCACGATCTCCAACACGCTTATTAGCGGCATGCACGGCGACGGGATCGTCCTCGCCAAGCCGTCGCAGGCCACGCTGCTCAGCAACACCGTCACCGGCTCAGGTGGGGGCACGCGCGACGGCCTCGTGGCGGGGCTCTACGCCGACGCCAGCCTCGGACGGGCCTCTGGCGCGCTCAGAGGGAACCAGTTCGTCGGCAACGGAACCGGCGTCTACGCCACGTTCCAGGCGGACCTCACGTTCAGCCAGAGCTTCGGCAGCGACGGGTTCAACTCGATGACCGACAACGCCTACGATGGGATCTACGCGAGCGCGGCGGCCACCATCGACGCGGGGAACAGCTTCTCTGCCCAGCGCAACCGGTTCCTTCGCAATGCCGGATCTCACGTTACAGGCAAAGGGAGCGGGACCGCCATCTACGCGCTCTGCGACTGGTGGGGGACGCCCGCCCCCCCGTTCGACACCGGTGTCGGGGACGGCGCCGTACTCTTCAACTCCGAGTACCTCATCGAGGACCCGTACGTCAACCCCGCCGCCCCGTGCGTGTCGCAAAGCGCGAAGTCCGGCGCGAGCGGGCGGGACGCCTTCATGGCTGCCTTGGCGGCCCGGGGTTCGGACGCTCCGGGACCGCTCGCCGCCCTCTTAGGCGTTGCGGGCACCCACCCCGACCTCGCCGCCGCGTCGCTCATGGAGGTGGCGCGGATCGCGGCGCGTGGTGACCGGCTCTCGGGCGCGGCTGTACAGGCCGAGGCCGCCCTGACGGCTCGGCTCGCGACGCACGGTGACGATGCGCGGCGCGCGCTCCTCCACGTGCTCCACGCCCGTGGCGACCTCGCCGGGGCGCTGGCTCTCGCGGAGTCCCTCGCGGGCTCCGACGACGAGAGCGACCGCGTGCTCGGCCTCGGCGTGCGCGCCTACCTCACCGCCGAGATGGGACGGGACCCGCTGCCCGCGCTGCACGCGCTGGAGCGCGCCGCGCCTGGAAGCCAGGAGTCCGCGAGGGTGTGGGAGGACCTCACGGGCGAGCGCCCGCCACGGAGCGCGTTCGCCGAATCCCCGACGTTGAAGAGCACGCCGGTAGACGCAAGCGGTCTCGCCCCGGTCCGCCCGAACCCGACGACGGGCGCAGCACACGCCCCGCTCTCGCTTCAGGCACGTGCCCACGTCCGCGCGGTGGTCTACGACGCGCTGGGGCGCGAGGTGAGCCGGATCCACGACGGCGCGCTCGACGCGGGCACGCACGCGCTCGGCGTGGCACCCGCAGGCTGGGCGCCCGGGGTCTACCTTCTGAGCGTACACGTGACCGAGGAGGGCGGCGCGACGGCGCGGCACCTCCAGCGCTTCACGCTCGCCCGCTAAACCATGAGACAGCGACCTCCCTCTCTCTGGCCCCTGCTCGCCGTCGCCCTCGTGGCGGCGGCGAGCGCCTCTGGCGCGGCGGCGCAGCCGCCCGTGCGGTGGGAGGCGATGCCCACCACGCGCGACCCCGAGTTCGGCGGCTCCCGCACCGACGCGCTCGCCCTCGGCGTGCAGCCCGACGGCTCCTACGAGATCTACGTCAATGCCGCGGACATCAACCGCTTCGATCCCGGTTCCAACGCCTGGGTCATCGTTTGCCGGAGATCGTCCTGCTACTCGACGTCGCTACTGGCCCGCGACTCCGTCGTCATCGGCGGCGGGCCCAGCCGCGCAGCCCGCTCCACCGACCACGGCGAGACCTGGACCCACGACACCCCGACGACGCTGCTCTCGCACGTCTGGGGGGCCAACCCGGGGACCGACGGCGCCGTCCTCGCCAACCGCGTCTTCTCGCTCTACCGCTCCGACGACCGCGGCCTCACCTACACCGAGCTCGGAGCCTTCGGCGGCTGGACCCACGACGTCGCCGAGGTCCCCGCCTCTGGCGCGCTGCCCCGCGGCCGCATCCTCGCCGCGATGGACGGCGGCCTCGCCTACTCCGACGACGACGGCCTCAGCTTCCAGCGCACGGCGCTCTTCGCCTCTGGTGACTATCTCGGCCGCTCGCTG
>JAULKR010165897.1:0-24364 GCA_032356305.1 Prasiola linearis
ATATTTCTAACAAAGTAGCAAGTGAATTTCAAAAGTTTGTTCCAGCTGGTTGGGTTGTTGGTGGTTATAATAGTTCAAGTGATCAGGTAGATATTATGTTCGACGGTACTGGAATTATCGGAACATTCAGTACAGTAGAAGATATTGAAAAAGTATATAAAAAATTCATTTCTTCTAATCCTAAAATTTTGGAATACGCCGAAGAGATCAAAAAGGCTGGGTTCGAAATGAAGGTTTCAAAAGGTTACGAAGAAGTTAGTCGTACCTCAGACAAAGGCGTCTATCCATGGATTTATTTTGAATTTAAGAAAATTAAAGAAAAATATGTGCCCAATGGTGAGAAACTAGCCAGAACTTTCATAAAAGAGATTAAAAAATTTACATCCGAATTTCGTAATAGAGTTGACCAACCATATACTATAGAATTGGAGAAAGTTGGTGGGCGCGACGGCGATTCTACTTTTCTTTATTTCTTAGTGAAGTCTATTGGTTACCAAACAGTACTTAAGCGCCATATAACACATACTGAAAATGATGAAACGATACAATGGAGCGATCTTTCAAATTTCAGATTTGCGATACAAAAATTTATTGATCAAGCTGAAAAATTAAGATTCCGATCTTAATTTTTATGGAGATGCTATGATCTAGTAACCAAAAGCCCTCAATTAAGAGGGCTTTTTTGTTGAACAATAAACCCGTAAAATTAATATACGTTTAGAATTTTTATTTGTATAAACCATGATTGATATTTATAGCAAAAACTTGGAACTACGGTCGCGAAGAAGATGGTGAAATCATATATACTGGAAACTACTATGTATCAGCACCTTACATAGAACCAGTTAAAGGATTCTGGCATGATGATGAACCCCAAACTGAAGTTATCTTTGAAATATTACGTATTCATCAAATCGGTGAGGCATTAACTAAACTAAGGGATGACCCGAATGTTGATTACCAAGCCACTGACGAAGAAATAATAAAACTATGGAACAAAACCATAGCTGAACATAATGAACGTCAGGAACTTTTTATAAAGAAATTTAGCATAGAACATAAAGATTACTATGAAAATTTATGTAGCGGGTATGGTACATTTTTCTTTACAGAAGATATGATACAAGCCCAAACTGAAAAGGCGCTACGTATAAACCACCCGATAGTAGGACTTCAATGGATACCTAAGAAGTGCACCTACACCCCAGATACTGAAAAGTATCAAGAATATCTAAAAAAGAATAATGTAACCAAAAAAGAAATCTACGTAACTGCGTATTCTTATAACAGCTTTAAAAACCTTTAGGAAAAATTTATGAACCCGATATACCTTTCAAGAAGTATTCGCTCAAGAGCTTTAGAATTGATGAAGAATTTAGACGTTGATAAATTCGGTATTACGTTTGAATATGGTAATGAATATTTCAAATTTAAAAAATTATTAGAAGAAACCGAAACCCAAACCCTAAACTTCGGCCATCCTTTCTTATTCACTAACATTGGGTTTAAATATTTCTTCACTGAGAAGAACCATTTACCGACTATCATTTTCACTAAATCTAATTATCCCCTACCTAGTATGGAAAAGATTCCAGTATTTGTTTCAAGTCAATATTTTATTGACCTTTTTCCTAACCGTGATCATTACTTTATTAAAGATATTTTAAAGGGGTAAATGATGGCCAGCTTTACGCATCAAGAATTAGTTGACCTAACAGCGGTGAAAATACAAAGGTTATTTGGTTGTGGTATGATACTCAAGGAATGTACTTCTAGTGTATTGAATATGACACCTGATGTATTCGCTGTTAAGAAGGGAGGAATTAGTTTCCAATTTGAAATTAAAACTTCTTTGAATGATTTCCTAAAGGATAAAAAGAAACCCCATCGTAAGAATCCACAATTAGATGTGGGTGCTTACAGGTACTACGTAGCGCCAGCGGGTATTATTAAGCCTGATCACAACGATATCATCAATAATAAGGCTAAGTGGGGGATTATTGAGGTAAGTAAGAGCGGGCGATTCTCGTTCCTTAGAGGGGCTAATCCAACAAAGCTAAAATTAGACTTTTTCAACACTTATAATGAGTGGTATAATGAGTCAAATTGCAAGGCTGAGATGGAACTTGTTTATTCTTTGTATACGTCTATGGTAATAAACAGTCAGGACGTTTCTATACAGGTTAACAAAATCGCTGAAAGGCTTTGCAAAGATACGGAACAACTTTCAGAAATAGCTAAACGAATGAGATAAACAGGGGTTTAAATTGAGCGCTTATTTCGATAAACAATTCATACAAGAAAATATTGCATTCAGGCTTGATAAATTTGTGTGGGCTAGGGATTGGCTGGGGAACTTTAGATGTCCTTTGTGTGGGGATTCAAAGAAACACCTAAACAAAAAGCGGGCATTCTTCTACCGCTGTTTAGATACTGATACAATGCGTTTTAAATGTCATAACTGTAATGAATGTTCAGGTTGGGGCTTGGGCGCTTGGTTATCTAACTATGATGTATTGCTCCAACAATCATACAACTTTAGTAAATTCAAAGAGGGGAACGCCCCAAAAAGTGAATTCATACCAGCTACAAAAAAGCCTAAAGAATTCAGACAAAATAACTTTTTGGATGACGGCTCATACAAGCTCCCAGAACTAATTCTAAGCAACGCAACTCAAATATCAAGGCTATCACAAGGCCACATAGCTTTAGAGTATATTAGAGGGCGTAAGATTCCCGATTCTATGTACGAACGGTTGCTATATGTAGATAACTTTAAAGAGTTTGCTCAAGCGATGGACGTCTATGATCAAGAAGTTATAGATAAAGCCCCTGAAGACAAAAGTATCGTTATCCCTTTTATGAACCGCAACTGTGATGATTTTATATGTTTTCAGGGCAGGTCGTTGGAACCTGATGCATATATTAGATATTACACCGTAAAGAAAGAAGAAGATAGTGAAAAAATATACGGTCTAGAAAAGATAAACCCCAAAAAGCCTATACTCGTTGTTGAAGGTCCGCTTGATTCTTTATTCCTACCAAACTGTGTAGCAACCGCTGATTCTAACCTGTTAAAGTACACTAAGGGAAATATCTATATACCAGACAACCAATATAGGAATCCTGAAATAAATAAGAACATCGCCTCAATAATTCAAAGCGGTAAAAAGGTATGTTTGTTCCCCAAGGAATATGAGAACTACAAAGATATCAATGATTTTATTTTAAAGGGCGGGTTTAGTATACGGGGGTTGTTAAAGTTGATAGCCCAAAACACCTTTTCAGGGTTGAGGGCTAAACAGAGATGGGCTAAATTAAGAGGGGTTTAGTCCTTCAATTTTACAACTGAAGGACTAACCCTTACGCCATTAACGTTAATCTTCCCGTCTACTTCATTAGGGTCTTCAACGGTTCCAGTTTGTATTTTGCCATCATACTGGAACTCAACCTCATCCCCTTCATGAAAGTGGTTTACCTTTTCATTAGGGGATTCAAACAAATGTGAAAATTTCATAATTTTGTATCTATGTTATATGTTTGAAGAACCAAGGACTGGGTCGTAACCTTCACGAGAATTATTCAGTTCTTGGTTCATATTAACCTTAGAAAATTTATCAAATGTTCTAGAATTTAGGATCTTATTAGAGCCTTCTATTTTAGTTTCTAAGGTAACTAATGATTGATAAACTCCCGTATAATTTTCGAAGTTTAAATTGGTATCTTTAACCTTAGTAAAGGTTAAAATTTCTTTAAATTTGTCTTTCATTATAGAATTTGCATATTTCAATAGTGAACCATCACTAAGGAACTGTAAATCGTTTTTCGTTCCGTAAACTTTGAATTTTACGGTTTTAGGTTTCCCGTTGGCGTTAGTAGTTACGGCGTTTATAGAACCATGTCCGTCATAATTATAGTTGCTAGAGGTAGTAAATTCCTTTAATTCTCCAGTTTTATGCAAACCATTAGTGAATTTCATACCTTTCTTTAAATTAGTTGGATCCCCTGAAAAAAGGAAAATACCCTTGGAACCTAGTATTGATGGGTCTTTAGTCTTTAGTGCCTGTTCTACATTATAACCTTTAGAGATATTAGGTAATCTAGAAGCTTCATTTAATCCGTCTTTGCCTTCTTCATCGTCTGAATTCCAACCACGGTCAAGCGCATCCATAAAGTCTTTATCTTCAGATGCGTTAGCCCAATCTTTAAAGCCGTGTTTTTTCATCATAGAGTTTTTATACTCTTGATAAGATTTACCACCTTCGTGAAAATGGTTGGTTTTTTCATTTGGAGACTCAAATAAACTTGAAAATTTCATAAATTACTCACTTTTTAATAAATAAACTTTTTTATATTTAGTAATTAATCTTTGATACTAACCTAAGTATAATACGTTTACAATCTGGCTTAAACCAGACCAGCCCTTTCCATTCTAGGAGAACTCAATGGATGTAATAAAGCTTGACGGTAGAAGAGAACCCGTCGATTATTCTAAGATAAACAAACAGTTGCATTATGCTTGTGAAGGCCTCAGAGCTTCAATTTCAAAACTAGCTAACCACGCCCAACTAAAAATAACAGACGGGATGCACACCTCTAGAATACAAGATATTCTTATTGAAACTGCTAAGTCATTAATCACTATTGAAGAACCAGATTATTCAATAGTAACTGCGCGTTTAATGGTTCATAAAATGCGTAAGAATGCATATGGCCGCTATACCCCGCCGCATATTAAAGATCATATTAAAAAATGTGTTGATTTGGGTAAATATCATCCTGAATTATTAACTAAATTTTCAGTTTCTGATTTAGATATAATCAATCAAAATATCGACCATACCCTAGATAACAATTTACACCTTGCCGCTATGAACCAATTTGTGGGCAAGTATATTATGCGCTTAGTTAAGAGTGATGAAACAACCGTCATCGAAACCCCGCAAATGGTTTACATGATGATTGCCCTAACACTACACGATAATCTCGATGATATTATTGATGCGTATAAAAAGTTTGCTAACCAGAAAGGTTCACTCCCTACGCCTATTATGGCTGGTGTGCGTTCTACCTCTAAGCAATTCTCAAGCTGTGTTCTTACTGACACTGCCGATAGCCTTAAAAGTATAACACACACGGTAGGTAACATTGTAGAGTACGTTAGCAATCGTGCTGGTATAGGTATGAATTTAGGCCGTATACGCGGTGTTGGTTCTGGTATAGGAAATGGTGAAAAGACCCATACAGGTGTACTCCCATTCTTAAAGCTCCATGTTTCTGGTTTAAAGTCATGTTCTCAAGGCGGGGTACGCGGCGGTGCGGCTACGGCCTATTTCCCAATGTGGCATATAGAAATTCAAGATATCCTAACGTGGAAAAATAATCGCGGTACTGAAGAAACCCGTGAACGCCGTTGTGACTATGGTATCCAAATAGGCGACCACTTAATAAAACGCCTAATGAAAAAACAAGATATCTATTTGTTTGACCCACATACAGATTTATATGAAGCGTACTTTAAATCTGAACAAGAATTTGAAGAAAAGTATGAAAATTACATTACGCTTTTCAAAGCTGGTTTAGTGCGTGGTAAAGTTGTTAAGGCGTCAGAATTATTTACTGAATTTGTTGATGCCCGATTTGAAACAGGTCGCTATTACCCGTTCTTTGTTAACAATGTTAATAATCTTTCTACGTTCGGTGACACTTATCCTATTTATATGTCTAACTTGTGTTTGGAAATTGCGCTCCCTACATACCCAGCCGAGTCAGAAACTGATGAAGATGGCCTTATCTCATTATGTACGCTAATGAGCATAAACATGAGCAAGTTCCTAACCATTGAAAGTATCAGAAACGAACTACCTAAGATGATTGAGACGGCTGTCCGTACCTTGGATAATTTATTATCTTATCAGGATTACCTATCACCTCATGCTAAACGCGCCACTGACATGTTCAGAACGCTTGGTATGGGTGTTGTGAACCTAGCTGATTTCTTAGCTAATTTACGTTGTCGTTATGGGTCTCAAAAAGCGTTAGATATGGTTAATGAATTTTGGGCGGCGATGTACTACCACGGTAAGAAAACAAGCATCCAATTAGCTAAGGAAAAAGGCGCGTGTTTAGCCTCTGATTTCCTTGAACCGTTTAACCATAAAAAGCATGATGAGTTGTTCAATATCACAGAAAAATTAAACCTTTCTGAAACTCAAATCAAATACGACTTTGACCAACTTGAAGAAGATTTCAAAAAATATGGTATCCGTAACGCAACGCTATTTGCGGTCGCACCTACTGAAACATCTTCACAACTCTTAAACGCTACGAACGGCGTTGAGATGCCTCGTAGCCCTATTACTATAAAAGGCTCAAAGGATTCTGTAGGATCCGCTCAGGTGATCCCTAGCCCTCATTTAATAGATGAATATGATTATTTGTGGGATCAAAAAGACCCAGTCCCGTATATTAAAACCTTAAGCGTTATTGGTCGTTGGTGTGATCAGTCAATTTCAACTAATACGCCGTATAATCCTAAGCATTTTGAAGACGGGTTAATTCCGCGTTCTAAATTGCTTGATGATTTATTGTTAGGTTGGAGCCTAGGGCTTAAAACCTTCTATTATAACGTTATCAACGACAACGCAACTGATAAGCGTGAAGCCCCGATAGAAGAACCCGCCAAACAACCAGAAGTTGAATTAGAAGATGACGACCCTTGCGGCGGTGCGTGTGTTATCTAACTCTTTATTAATCAGGGGCTTATGTACTAAATATAAGCCCCAATACTCATATTTTTAAGGTAAACCGAATGTCTGAACAAAGCCATTTAACTAGAAAAGCATTCTTAGACGGTCCAGTTGGGATCCAACGTTATGATGTTGTAAAATACCCTCATATTGAGCGCTGGAATGGAATGGGTTTAGCCCACTTTTGGCGACCTGAAGAAACTGATATTACAAAAGATAGAATCGATTATGAAACACTAAGCGATGCAGGCAAACATATATTCTTATCTAATCTTAAAAGACAAATTAAATTAGATACTTTCCAAGGTAGGGAGCCGATACAATGTTTTGGTCCACTTGCTTCTTTACCTGAAGTTGAAAATGCAATTATGAACCTTTCATTTCAAGAAACGATTCATTCGCGTTCTTACACCCATATCATAAGAAACACGCTACCAAATCCAAGTATTGTTTTTGATGAAATTGACAATATCCCTGAAATCATAGAACTAGGTAATGAACTAGAAAAGTATTACAACGATTTGGATGAAATCACTGCTAACGGTAAATATGCATCATACGAGCATAAAAAAGCGCTTTGGTTGGCCTTTATCTCGGCTAATGCTTTAGAAGGTATCCGCTTTTATGTTAGCTTTGCTTGTTCGTGGGCTTTTGCTCAAATCTTAAACAAGATGGAAGGCAATGCAAAAATCATCAAATTAATCGCACGTGATGAAAATGAACACCTGAAATTAATCCAAGATTTCTTAGATATTTGTCTAAAAGAAGACCCAGACTTTGTTAAGATTCGTGAAGAAACTATCGACCAAGTTCATGAAATTTATTACAGCGTATTGCGCCAAGAACAAAACTGGGCAAAATACCTGTTCCAACATGGTGATTTACTAGGTCTTGATGAGAAAACATGCTCTGATTACGCTGTCTTAAGGACTATTGAGGTTGCTAGTGCTAACGGGTACAACCTATCTTTAGACGTCCCTGAGGTTCACCCTATTCCTTGGATTACTGACTGGATTAGTAGCGGGCGTAAGCAGAATGCATTACAGGAAACAGAAAATGATAGTTACCTTCTTGGTATCACTACGGGTGATTTAGATATTGAAACATTATCAGGTAAATATTTAAACAACTAAGTAAGTATGTTGATGCGAAAGTGTTAATGTGCTCCTTGGGTGGTTTTTGGGCGTTGTAACTTACAACGCCCTTTTTTATGCCTAGTATAAATCACCGTCAAAGCGCTTACTAATATAAAAGCTTATATCCCATATTGACGTGTTCCCTCTTACACTTTCGAATAAAATATCAGCCCCATTAGCTACAAACGTAGACCCGCAATAATACTTAGAATATTCATTAACCTCGCGGGTATTATTCACCCCACTACCCCTTGGAAACTGTACTGGTATATGTACAAACTGACCTATAGAGCCTCCAATATCCATATGGATTTCGCCATACCCCGTATTTGATGAAGTAAACGCTTGAAAACTAATACGGATATCAAATTCATTGTTGAGTTTTTCGGCTAAAACCTTACCAGTAACTGGGTCATAGAACTCAATAGTTTCATCGTAGATTTTCTTTAAAACAGACGCGGCGTTATTGGGTATTTTAAGGGTTTGGCCTTGGCTGATAACAAAAGGTGATTCTTGGGTATATTGGTCATCTGTATATATAATCCTACCAAAGTTTTTAACCAATTCTTCAAAGTTAGAATCAACTTCAGTAGGTGTTAGGTTTCTAGTTAAATTTTTTCTGTATGTGAGCGCCATAATTTTAATCCCCTAAGATTCTTTTTCAACGTAACCATTTTGTACATATCCGCTATCAACATAACCATTATCTTCAACGGGCGTATTGTGCACGCCGCCTATAACGCTCTCTAAAGCATTTTTAAAAGCTGGCTCAATGATATTGGTAGGTAATATTTCAGAGTCCATATAATTCCCCTCAGGGCTTAAGAAAGTAGTTCAAACTCAGCACCGCCAGTTGGTTCTACTTGTACTTGTAGACCTTTACCCTTAAGCGTGATTGTTTCATTGGCTGTGTATGTTTGCATTGGCACGTAGGCCTCACCAACCTTACAACTAACAATGATTGAAGCCGTGTCAGGAATTGACATAACAATAGTGAGGGAGGTATCTTGAATTTTTCGGGTTTTGATAGTAGAGAATGACATAAACAGTTCCGTTAACAAAATATTAATACCATTATTTAACGGACACAAAAAAGCCCCAATTAAGGGGCTAATTTGTAAACTTTACTTGCGAAGGCAAAGTTAAAAGATTTTGTATGTTTTAGAAGTTACCGCTTCATGGTGCGAATTATCGCGCAATAATTTTTTAAGAGTTTGAGTTTAAATTTCGCAATCGTTCGTGTGCCTTAGTTGCTGTTACTTCTTCAGCGGCTACAGTTGTAAGAACTCGGCTAATATGTAAACTCTCAGCTGAACTTAAACTTCGTTCATGTGTTGAGTCTAAACTTCGCAAGGTTGTAACAAAATACATTTCTTCATCGGTAAAAGTTGGTTGTTTTACTTCGGTATTAACCTGAGCAAAATAGTGTGTCGGTTCGCCAACTAATTTAGTCGTTGCTGGAACACCAGCTTGCGGTAAGTGGATACTTTCTAACGCGATTGCAGTTGGTGCCATGGCAAATGAAATCGCCATTGAAAACATAACTACAATAGAACGAAAGAAACGTTTAGGTGTATACATAATGTATTCCTTATTCTATTAAAAGATAACCTTTTACGGTTGGTTCATTTTTACTTAGCGGTTATCCCGCCAGTGGTTATAAATATACTAGTGTTTGTTTCATAATAAAAATTTTTATTTTAATCAATAACCTCCCAATTTTCAGTTCCTAGACTATCGCTAATAAACTCGAATATAAAATCTTCATATTCATTAGTTGAAGGATATTCACGATCAAACCCTGTTTCAGCCATACTGATAACCGCTTCATCCGTTAATTCATCGTATTTATCTTGGGTTATTTTCGTAACCTTAGTAGAATCTATTTCTTGCAATGTTTTATCAAATTTTGTCATCTTAATACCCTACCATAACCCAATTTATTAAGCCTATCATAAAGGCTTTCTAATTTATTTTTGTAAGACATATTGTTAGGGTTTAATTGAATAAAATCATAAAGTTCTTCTAGAATCTTTTCACGGCTCTCTTTATATTCTAAAAGTTTATCTCGCTCTTCAACCGTTCTATTAAATCCAATTACTATACCCGTTGTCAGTCCATAAGCATTTATGATTTGTACAAATGGTAGTACAAGAATCCCAATTTGCGTGCGTTAATGATACGTCTTTTGATTTAAAAGAAGACTTGGAAAATTTACCTTCTAGGCTGGCAGGAGCACTTACACCTAGCATAAATTGTATTCTAAGATCACTTCCATTACAGGATGGGCAATTCTTCATGGCTGGTATTCCTCGTTTCTAGCTTTATTAATTGGGCTAGCTAATTCAACGACCTCCACAGTAAACTCACCGTTGAATGCATTCTGGGCTAAAAAGTTCCCATAGTTTTCAGCTTGAATTTCAGTAGAGGCTTTAAAATCTTGTTGGAAGATAGGCTTGTTTTCTTTTTCCTTGGACTTGTAATGGGGTAGTCTAAGGATTGTAATTCTATAATTACGTAACATATTCTTGTTCCTTAATAGGCTTTGGTAATACAATAATCTTAATTTTTATTTATTCAATACGCTTTACTTTATTTTAGAACTCACTATAATGGGCTCTACAAACTTAGCCTTTTTAGGAATTTTAATATGTTTATAGTAGAATTTGATTGTCAAACTGAAACAAAGCCAACCGCTGTTTGTAGTAGTTATACCAAGCTCATGAAAATAATAGAAAAGATCTGGGATCAGCAAGGTTGTGCTGAAACGGGCGAACCAATTCCTAAGAAATCAGAACTAACTTCTTATTTCAAGGATAGAAAAAAGTACGCAAGAATGGGAAAGCATTACATTCTACGTGACCGTGAAGATAATACATTGTGTTTGAATATCTATTACCTTCAAGAAGATTATTTCGTTGATGAAATTTAAACGCTTTACTTTCTTCTAGACTTCATTATAATGGGCTCTACAAACTTAGCCTTTTTAGGAATTTTAATATGAAAAACAAAACCAAACCAACCCGCCTTGAATCTATCCTTTGGGGTTTATGTTCAATCGGCGGCGGCTCTTTTATTTTTTCACTAGCTTTAACGGGTGGCTTCTAATGGATAATACAGTAAAGAAAGATCTTATTTCTAACCTAAACAAATACGGGCTTAGTCAAAATGCTCTGGGTATGATAAAAGATTATCAAAGTTCTATTATGACTCAAGATTTTATTAAAGAAGTTCTTTCTAATCAGGCGTCTAAATTAAAAAGTCTTAGTGAATTGGAACTTCAACTCCACAACGAATCTTTATTCGCTTGTGATTTAAAGGTAACTTGTAGTGAACTTACAAACCGCTGTAAATTGGTACGTTCAAAATATAATGATTTCTTTGATGAAACGGCTAAAACTTTAGAGGTTATAGATTATTTTCAAAATTTATTAAAAGAATAGTTTACTTTATTCGAAAAATCTATATAATGGTTTCCAGTGGGGGCAATAAGCCCTTTTGGAAATTTTAGCCTTTTAAGGAATTCATTATGTCTACTAATATTTGTTCAACTCCTTGTAAAACTTGCGGTAACACTTGGTACTCTAGAGATATCCTAGAATCAGACGAAACAAAAACTGTAGTTTCTTGTAATAATTGTTCTACTAAGAAAGTAATGAAAAAGCGTTCAATGAAAACCTTAATAGTTGTTAGAGTTTGGGATTTTGACCTTGGTATTACAGTTACACCAACTAAAGAACATGATTGCTTGCAGCCTTTTAACCGCGTAACTCAGTCTCGCTTAAAAGAAATTTATGACTTACAAGAATCTAAAAAATTGATGTTAGAGTTTGAAAAAATAGATATTTCTACCGAAACTAGGGAAAATGATCAAAAGATAGGTACTCAGGTTTTTAAATCTACCGAAACTGTTCTAGATAAAAAGGCTAACAAATACGTAGAAAAAGACGTTTACGAAATTATTTAATAAATCCACAATAGTAAAAGCCCCTTAATTGGGGCTTTTTGCGTTTACATTCTCCAAGCTTGTTTTGCTGTACCTTTTTGCCAATCAGCTATTGGTAAGAACATAACAATTTCCCAAAACCTAGGATTAATTTCAGTCAATTGTGATTTAACATGATCCGCCCTATACATCTTAACCGCGTGCTGAGCTTGCGGGCTAGCGCTAAACGTTTTTAAAACTTTCCATGATAGTTTCAATTTAGACTTTTCCCTGAGCGCGGTGTCATTGTTAAATTTTATCAGATTAGTGAATAAGATTAACCTTTGTGCAGGGGCTAGGTAATGAACGTTAATTCCAAGGACGTATTGGACTCCAGACTCCCCGTAAACTCCATCCCCTACAAAGGTATTAAAAAAGAAAACAAGTGGGTTGGCGTCCCACAAGGGCAGCGTCGCCTTATGTTTTGCATCATACTTGAATAACATCAACCTACCGACTATTGCTTTATCCTTTGTGGTACGTTTTCTAAACCCTTCTTGGAACTGGCTAAAGACCTTATTCTTTGAAATCCTACTGTCCTTGGAGACCCTTCTCATAAACCACTGATTAGAGCGCCTAATATTACGCTTTGCGTTTGGACCAAAGGCTTCACGATATTTCTTTATGTAGCGGCGAATTATCTCAGGGGCTGATTTTTCATTATCAATTATCAATCCCTGTTCTAAGTCATCTTCTAATGAATTTCTAGCCATTGTTATCACCTAAGTATTACTATTAAACCTATTTAACACTTGAAGATTTATTATGGCCTTAGATGACTTAAAATTCAAAACTAATCTTTTTAAACACGGTTTGAACCGAGTTAGTCGTTGGCGCGTGACTATACCGCTCCCTGAAGCCGTTCAAACGTTTATAGACGAGCAAACCCAAGCTAATAATGGAATACTACCAGATTGGGCTAATACGGCTCTTAGGCTTGGTTCTATAGCCCTAGGTGGTGGTGCGCCTAATGACCGCAACCTACAATTCTTTTGTACTGCTACTAGCCTCCCAGGAACTCAGGTAGCAATGGAAGAATTAAAAATAAACGGTCACTCATTTAGTTACGCTACTGGTATAGAAAGAGACACTGTTAATTTCAATTTTTTGGTTTCTCAAGACATGTACGAAAAACAACTGTTCGACAAATGGTTGAACTTTATGGTAGATGAAAGAACTAGAAAAGTTTCATATTTTGACGATTATGTAGTTGACATAACAATCGAAGCACTCAATGATAAGGATGAGGTTGTTTACACCCTAAACATGATAGATAGTTTTCCTTCTACCGTTGAAGAATATGTTCTTGATAAAACTGTATCAGATGAACATGGCGTCCTAGGGGTTACGTTCAAGTTAAAATACGTAAGTAATGACCAACTACCAACCGATGAATCAAGCGGTGTTTCTGGTAACGTAGGGGGATTATTAGACGGGTTAATGTCAGGTAACTTGGAGCAAGCTGCTTATTCCGCTAGGATGTTAGCTGTACAGGCTCAGCGCGGTCAATTTACGGGTGAAGCCGCAGCATTGTATGGAAAAATTAATGATTTGACGGAACAAACGATAGGATTTTCGGCTATAGAAGTTGATAAATTATCTGGGAATCTTAATACGATGGTCAATACTGCGACCAACGTATCAGATTCAGATAAGTCTTTATTAAGCTCTATTTTAGGTAGTTTCTAAAACAGGTTTTTGAAAAACCGAACTACCTTTTCAAAGAACGTAGGAGTGGTTGCTTGTGGCTTATTCAGTTCGTTATAGCAACCATCTTTATGCGAAAATGAAGAAAGTATTTTGTCTTCAACTTCTAGTGCGTAATTTTCGTCAAGCCCGTATTTTTCATTATCATGGCTAAGGATATCTTCACGATTATTGACTAAATTGTGGTCAGGTTCCTCAACGAATCCATCTTCACAAGGGCTTAAATTAATATAGTTTTTGTGTTTTTTAGAATATAGAGGAATAAAAATTACTCTATTATCTTCATTGTCTATAATGTGGATATTAGAATCTGCATTTGGCGCTGGTACCAAGTTAACTAGGTATTCAGATTCTTCAAGATATTCCTTGAATTGAAAGGCCAAAGAACCATTACTATTAACAACCCCTGCATACAACCCATGGAACGGCCTAGCGTTCTCATACCCTAGGAATTCTACGCAAATACGGCGCAACGTCATAGGCTTGATAGTATCGGCTCTTATAATGCCTGTACTCGCCGTGATAACATCACCTGTATAATCAACGTTGATCATAAGTTGGTCAATATTGCGCTTGTGACTTACGCGGATTAACGAAGAAATAGTTCTTTTATCTTGAACAGTTTCACCTAAATCCAAAACAGACCCGCAAGGTTGGTACATGTCTTTTAAGATAGAATGGAATGAAATATCGAACAAAGTTTCTTCAGCAAACAATGTAGATTTTTGTTCAAGGGTTAAATGTTGTTGTAGTTCCATAGTAAAAGTCTCCTCAGACTGTGTTTTCTTTAGTTAGAAGGTAGTCGTAGCCGTCCACCGTTGCAGCTAAGGATTTTATTTCATCCTTATCTAGTAAAAATCGTATTTGTTCTTCGGTTAGTTTTTCAATAATATCACTACCGATGATATCGTTTTTAGTTGAACCGCGTTTTTCCTTACCCTTAAACGTAAGGCCGATGAAGTCATCATCACGCGTAAACCAAGACTTTAACATTCTTAAAGCGAGTGATTCTATTTGACGAACCCTTTCACGGGTTAAGCCTAGGATATCACCTGCTTCCTGTAAGGTTTGTTCAGGAAAAGGTCCAACCCCAAACCTCATATAAATTACTAAACGCTTGCGCTGTGGGAGTAGTTTAATTTTATCTCGGATACCTTTATTTTACATAAAACTAGCAAACTCACCCTCAGTAGTTGTACCAGTGCTCACGGTTTCTACTATAGAATCACCCGTACTACCGTCAGAACCTTCATATGTGCGGTCTAATGAATCAAACACCTTACCATTAGCCATCCAATAAAGAATTGCTTCTACATTACCCTTAGTAATCTTTGAGTCATCGGGTATAAGGCTCATAATAAAATCGGGTTTTAGTGAGTGAATATCTTTTTCTACTTCTGAGTTTTCCGCACACCATTCTTTATATCGCGTTTTAATAGTTCTAATAGCGGTATGGGCGTGAACTGGTAGGCGGATAACCTCACTAACATTCGCCATTTCACGTGACACTGTTTGCTTCAACCAATGGGTAACATACGTCGTAAATGAAATTGGATTACCTTGTGGGTTTAGATGCGTAGGGTCGTATCTTTCAACCGCACGGCGAAGTCCAAAATAAGACGCCTGAAAAAGATCTTCTTGACTTAAAGCTAAAGAACCTGATAAGTGAACTTTGTGAGCAATATTGTTCATGTACGGGTAAACTGCATAGAACACTTTTTCCATTGCTTTAGGGCAAGTCTTTGCTTTGATAACTAGTTCGATTAGATCATCACGGTCTAATTTATCATAACGCGTTTTGCTACCAGTTTGGGCTTTTACCGCTGAACGTGTATAGTCCATAGTAGAGCGCTGGGTGATTCTTCTGTCCATTTTTAAACCTTAAATTTAACTGCTTATGGGTAAATAATACTTGTAAAAACTTCATTAGAATAGCCCCTTAATAGATATAAGGGGCGTTCGTATACCTAAGTATACAAAAGACTATCTTCTGGAACCCATTATGGATTATTCAAAAATTTATAATAAGATTATTGAAAAAAGACTACAAACACCTCCGTGTGAGAAAGAATATTTTGAAACACATCATATAATACCTAGATGTTTGGGCGGTGGGAATAAAAATGATAATTTGGTAAGGTTAACAGCAAGAGAACATTTTATTTGTCATAGGCTTTTATCTAAGATATATCCTAAAAGTGAAGAACTTCAATTATGCGTATTCTTGATGACTAGGAACAAACAAAATGGTGGAAAAATAATTTCATCTAAAGGATATGAGCGTTTAAAGAAAAAATTTTCTAAGATAAATTCTAAAAATATGAAAATACGGGCTAATTTACCAGAAACTAAAATTAAAACTAGTAAATTATCCAAAGAAAGGTGGAAAGACGAAAAATATAGAGAATTTATGAAAGAAAGTTTAACAAATTTCCATAAATTGTCGAACAGGCCTTGGTTAAAGGTTCCATCTAAAAAGGTTCCTAAAGAAATTTGGGCTCTTTCACCGTATTTATTTAGATTATTGGATAATAAAAAACCTATTTCTAGAAATGATTTTGTAAAATATTTCTGTAATGGCAAACATGATTCAGTTATACAAACACTTACAAATTTTATAAAAACTGGATGGGACCCGCTTAAAGATGATTTATGGTTGAAGGAATTCAACGATATATACCAATCCTTTGGTGATGAGTATAAAATTTATGAAAATTCATATAAAAATAGGGTTATAGGAATCCCGTGGAAACACACTACTAAGGAAAAGTTATTTGTTTGGGGGTATGCTCAAAGATTCTTAGATTTCAAAAAAGAGAGTATTGGGAATTGGAAAGGGTATAGTAAGTTTTCTAATTTGTACTTTGACGGTAACTTTGAGGGGATATTACAAAGTATGAGTAAGATGCTATGTGAAGGTTGGGAGCCTAAATTAGACCCCCTTTGGTTGCATGAATTTAAGGATGTTCTATAATTTCTGTGAAGCCCCCTCGCAAGCCATAATTTATAACGTTATCAAAGTATTCGTTAAATTCTGTCTTGCGTTGGGTCACTACTAGAACATTAGAATTACTAAATTTGTTGCGTAACATTTCAACAAATTCTCTAACCCCTTGTTCACTCAAATTTTCTAAAAGTTCATCGAGTACCAATAGGTTTGAATCAGTCGTGTTCTTAAGGTTTGCTACATCACGCAACGCAAATAGTATGGCTAGGTTCATACGAGTTTTCTGACCATTACTGAGTGAATGTACTGTTTGAGTTTTGCGGTCAGGTGAAGTAAACGAAACCTCAAATTTTTCATCCATACTAAAACCTACAAATAAGTTCATCGCACCCATATATTCATTTATCTTAGCGTTCAAGAAAGGAATATACTGGCGTATAATCTCGGTTTTAGCGGCACTATCACCTAACTCATTTATCAGGTACATTGTAACGTTCATTTTGGTTGTTAGGTTTTGGTGTTCGGTTCCTAACTCTTTCAATTTTTCATTGAGGATTTCAATTTCTGTTTGAGATTCTTTAATCGTATTATTGATTCTATCCTCTAAAGATTTTACGGTTTTTTCTTTATTAACCTTTGAAACTCTCAAGCGCTCCAACTTGTTAACATTATTTGAAATTAGATTTTCGTAATGTTCGTTGGTTTCGGCTTCACTTTTGATATTTGAATTACGCTGGGCTGTAATTTCGCTGAGGTTTTCCTTTAGGTCAGCCGCAGCATTAGCTTGCCAAGTGTCATAGTTTACCTTAGCCGCTGAACTAGCCTCTGACGCCTTTTGCCTTGCTTGGGCTACACTAGTATCAATTTTTGATTTAAGCGTTGCTAGCTGCTGTTCTAGCTTACCTATAAGCTCATTATGCTTGGTTGTTAGCTCTAATCGCTGAGTTTTAGTATTATTATCAAAATTAGTGAGCGCTTCTTTAGCCTTTTCGGTATGTTGGCGGATTATCTCACCATGCTTGTTTTTGATTTTATTACTGTAATCAGATTTAAGTTCGCTAATCTTCAATTTAAAATTGTTGATTAGTTGACCATTATTTTGAATTTCCCTAACACAGTCTTCAATTTCAGCTGTTAGCAGCTTAATATCCTTTTCTACTAGCGTTATTTTTTCTTGAAGTTTAGAAAGTTCATCCTTTGCACTTTCTAATTGGGCTTTGATACTTGCTTTGTTTTCTTCTAGCCTTTGAACTTCTTCAGCTATTGAATTCGTATAAAGTTCAAGAGCGGCCTCACCAATTTGTTGTAAACAATGAGGACAATTACCCGTATCAGCTAGTTTTTGCTTAGCGGCGCTGAATTCATCTAAACGGGTATTGATATTTTGAATAGAAGAAGTAAACAAACCAATACTTGATTCAACCTTACTTACAGAATCGCGAAATTCTAATAAATCGTTTTCTTTATAAGATTTGTTTTCTTTAGCTGAGATCATTTCATCGTTTAAGATTTTTACTAAGTCTTCTAACTTTTCTAAACCTAATTTTTCAGTCGCCCAAGGTACTTCTTTTTCCTTTTCTTGCTCTAGGAATTTATTACCTTCGAGTTTAGCAGTTTCTTCACTTTTTTCTAAGTCTTGTTTGATTTGTTCACGCTGGGGAGCGATACTTGAATCAAAATCTGATAATTCATTAGAACAAGTTTCTTTTAATGCTTCATATTCATCAAGAATTTTTTGGCGCTCACCCGTAAATTCAGCTTCAGCACTGGAAACCATTTCTTCTGCTTTGGTTTCCATTTCCTTGAGTTCAGTTTGTAGACGGATACCTTCGGCCTTATGCTTTTCCATTACGCTGCGCTTGATGGTTACGTGCTTTTCATCAAGGGTTTGGCGCTCAGATAAAAGATTATTGATGGTTGTTTCTAGCTTGGTACGGTCTTGTTCGATTACTAACTCTAATTCAGGGATTTCTTTAGTTAGTTCTTCAAGCTCTTTTTGGGCTACTTCTTGGTCTTCTTTAAAGCCCTCAGCTATTTGTATATTCTTGTTTTGGGCTTCTAGAGAATCTTGCTTTTTATCAATTTCAATAGATGTTGTTTCAGCTATACGTTTTGAAATTGAAAAGCGCTTTTTTGCCTCATCTAACATAACTGAAAAAACCGATAAATCCCAAATTTTTTCAATTAGGGTTCGGCGCGTAGCTGCATCTAAATCAATAAATGGTTCGAACTTATCAAGCCCTAAGATCATTGTCTTTTCAATAATCTTTGCATCAAAACCTAACAACATTTCAAGGTTATATTGTTGTTGTGAAGTGCTCGGCGGTGCGTCAAACTTAACCCAACTACCACCTTCTTTTTTGTAAATATCAAAGACGGCTGGCTTGTAGCCTCTAACCACCTTATAATCAACGCCGCGCGTACTCAGGTAAAGCTCAACCAATAGGTCTTTACGGATCTGAGAGTTAACTAGAGCGCCTATTTTCTCCTTTTTAGAGTATGGTTTACCAGTAAGGGCAAAATATGGTGCCCAAACTGACAACGTAGATTTACCAGAACCGTTATCGTCTGAAACAATAAGGGTTGTTTTGTTTTTGATAAAATCTAGTTCCATAAATTCTTGACCAATAGAACGAAAGTTCTTTGCTTTTACTTTGGTAAAAACTAAGCGATTCTTTTGTTCAGTTTGGCCTAGGTTAAATGGCGCGTCGGTACTATCTTCGGCTTGTAGTTCTTGTAAAAATGAATCTAACGTAGCTGACATTTTTATTTCTCCAAGGGTAGGTTATATTTTAATCTAGTTTAAGTTATATGATTTGGTTAGACTACCACAATACAGGCGAGCCAACCTTTACACTGGTTTCCACTGTGCAGAGGGTATCGTTATGCCAACCACCGTGACTCACAAGTAAAATTTCCTTAATCTTACAATTATTTGATTCCCCAATACCGCAAGTATTCCACCCAAAACTAATAACAATTCCATTGGGTTTGAGTATTCTTGAAATTTCTTGTTTTAGGTAAGTCCAAAAAATAGATTGAGTTGAAGTAGTATCAACCGTCTTATCTAGTTTCTTATAGCACTCACTTACTTGCCTAGGGCTGTATGGTGGATCAAACAACACACCGTCCATAGAATTGTCTTTGAATTGTTTGAGGAAATCAAGAGCGTCCATATTGTACTCAGTGCCATATTGAGGGTCTAAATCATTCCTATATTTTGCAAACCTATTCACATTCGCAAATGGATCACATGTTTCTACCAGACCAGCAAAGTTTCTTTCAATAAGTTCTTTTATTGGTTTAATTTCAAATGTATTTTTAGAAGGCATAGCCCATTTGCGATTTATTGGGTAAGTTTGCATCAATCAAGTTTCCTTACTCGCGTGTTTATAACGCCTGATTCATAAGCTTGAATACGATCTTTGAGTTTTTGGATATTAGATTCCATTTCAACCCCTAGGCGCGTTTTAAGCCTTTCGATCATAATATCTTCATTTTCTAGGGTTGTAGTTGCTAGTAGGTTAACTCGGTTCATTTCATCTACTATTAACAAATCATTTACGCGTATAGCGTCCATTTGTTCCTTTTTAACTACGCGACCGTCTTCAAGCTTGAAACCTTTAGGGGTCTCTTTTACAACACCTACGCGGCGAGACCTTATAGAAGTTACAAATTTTTTCTTATCTTTTTCATAAGAACTGTTCGCACTTATAACACAAATTGTTGATGGAATCATTATACTATCCCCTACCGTAATTTTCAACTACGACAAACCGACCACTTATAGGATCCTTCAATAAACATTTATTCTTAATAAAAGAATATTTCGTTTCTTCTACCTGATAAATATCTTTATTACTATTGCATAGTGCTTCTTTGGTTGCATTGGTTGCGAACAAAATGAACACAAAAACAATGACCCATACAACATACAAGCAACGAGGAATTTTTGTTAATTGCATTCTTCTAGTAGTTGAAAGGCTCACATACCAGATAAACCCGAAAACCGCTACTATGAGAGAACTAAGAACCAAACATTTAAAAATTAAACTAACCATATTATTTATCCTTTTTAACCATTTCAACCATTTCTAGAGGGTTGAGTGATTCATAAAACCCTAAGAATTTGAAACCATACGTGTTAAAGTCTTTTTCATAAAGCTCGAACACTCGTTTCGTAATAAGACAACAAACTTTACCACCACCCTTTAACACAACGTCGAAATATCTTAGGTGGATAATAGAGTTTTGGCTTAGTAAGGTATGTTCTGAGTATTGGAAGAAATTATCAACACGTTCGATTCTGTAAACTAAACGGTTTTTATTTATGTAACCAGTCTCAGTAACTTTGTAATCGACGCCCGAGTTATTGCAACGTAATATTCTCAATACGTTGCAATCTTCGTTACCATTACTATACAAAATAGTAAACCTTTTTAAAGAACTAAGGTTTTCTAACCACTCATCCGTAGAAAGGATTTCTGGTCTTTCATAGTTCCCTTCCTTAAAACAAGCCAGCGGGGTTTCTGTAAATAGGTCTTCCAACCCGTTTTTAACTATGAAATTACGCGCCTTTTCAGGCTGAAAATATCCATCTTTATTAAATTCAGAAATAAGAATCGTAAGGGCTACTGATTTCATATTTGTTAACTCTGAAGAATTAACAGTCTTTTGACATAAGCGATAATTAGTACCGCCTAGTTCAAATTCTACATTTAGGTCTGATAAGGTTTCCATTAGATACTTACCTTTGTTGATGCTACTCTATGGACGTCATCAATAAGGTCTTTAGCATTTTGATGTAGCTCAGAATCTAGAGTACCTTTTTCAACGCGCTTTTTAAGAACCGAGATAACGTCAGTTTGAACGCTTAGTTCTTCTTGCATGGCTGTAGAAATTGCTTCGCCTTCACCTAATACACCGCCGACTGAAGTTTCAGTATTGTCAATGATTGTTACATCAATTGTTTTACACTGCCTTACAGTAGCAATAAAGTCTTCATAATGTTTTTGATTACCGCGATTAGCAACTAACACTTTTACGACTTTGCCTTCTAGGCCGTATTTTTTAGATAACTCTTCAACTGATTTATATTCAAGTTGTTTCGTATTATCTACGTTTAGCTCATTCCAATCGTAAACGAATATTTTAAAGAATGTGTTAACTTCTTTAGGGTTTGGAATAAATTCAAGTGTGTTGGTGTTGGTATCTAGGATATGGTATCCTCTTTTGCCCTCTTCGGCGTCTAGGTAGTCCTGCCATGTTAGTGGGTAGGGCGTACCAACATACTCAATAACACCGTCCTTAGACTTGGTGTGGAAGTGGCCTGAAGCAACCAATTCAAAAATCTTAAAGTTGGCGGCGCTAAGATTAAAACGTGATTCATCACAAACTGAACCTTTGTACATTTCAAACCCACCTAATTCTAAGTGACCGCAAAGGACTTTAGACTTAGAACTTTCAATAAATTTTAGCGTTTGGTCAACGTTTTCTTGGTTGATCCAAGGCAACATCGCAATAGAACAATCACCTAAATTAAAATCTTGCGGGTAAGAAATACGTTCAATAAACCCGCCGCTTAAATCTTCAAGCATTTGTACCCAACTTACCGAGCTGGTTTCTTTATACGCTAGGTCATGATTCCCGTCTAGGTAGATACCACTGATACCATACTTTTTGTGTAGTGGTATAAATTCATTAGAAACAAAAGCGTAATCCATAGCATTCAGGCTAGTTCTTGAATCAAAAGCATCACCCAATTGAATGTAAAGGTCACAGCCGCGTTCATGCATATCTTTGAACAAGTATTCCATGTAATTAGAAATAAATTGACGGATATGTGGGTTGCTACCTCTAGCGCCAAAGTGGGTATCACCTATAATTGGTATTCTCATTGTTATATCTCCAAGGGTTATTAAAAAAGGGAGTAGAACCTAATCTTACTCCCTTTTTATTCAAACTAAAATAATATGGTTGTTTTGGGGGTTGGGGGATTATCTTTGTTTAGCTTATCCATCTTTTCTTTGTGTTTTAGTTTTGACGCTTTTCTACTTTCTTCTTGTTTTATTTCGTAGTTTCTGGCGCGTTCAATAAAGTCATTTTGTATTTGAGGTGAGAACCCAGCTAGAGAACTTTCTGATTCGTCCTCTAAGAGGTCATTACTGTCAGCTGAGTATATAAACGCAGCATTTTTACAGTAGTCTTGACGTTCCTCTGAGCCTATGTAAGCACCATACGAGCGATCAGCACATTTAGTAACCCAACTGAAAAAATTAATACGCTTACTGCGCTCACCTATTTTTTCAACGTCGAATGAATGTAAGTAACGAAGGATATTATAGACGGCCTCAGAAACCATATCTTCACGGAAAGGATAATTTACATAATTGTAGCGAACTGAAACTTTATTACAAATTTTTAAAACTGATGATGCGATGAAATCTGGAATCGGGGCTTCAATATTTGGGGGCATAGTTTGTTCGGGTGTTTTTTCCCACTTGCTTATTTCAATAATGCGTTTAGGTCGCCAAACCCTTAACAATTCTACACATTTATCATTTTCTTCTCGGGTGAAATAATCCTTACCTTTTACATCTCCCCTATCTACATAATTCATCGCCATTTTATAACCGCTCCCGTTATGTAATCCATAACTTGTTCATAGTTTTCAAAGTATTTTACTGTCGCGTTGTTGGGCTTCATTCTTTTTTGGAACTTTCCATAACCAGCATATTTGTCAGCCAGTTCATTTCCTTCAATTCCGGAATGACCCTTTACCCATTTAATTGGTAGTTTACTATATGGAATTTCCTTGAGTAATAGTTTTCCCAAATCAATTATTTCTTCATTAGTAAAATAATTGTTACCTTTGCGTAAAACGCCTATAGAATATTGTGAGTCAGTTAGTAGTTCAACACCTTCTAGGCTACCGAACATTCTATACAAAACAACGCCCATCAACACACCTAACAATTCACCTTGGTTGTTGGTACAATCTGGAAGATGGCCATAGAAAATAATTGGTTTCTTTTCTGGTATCATCAAGACTGAAGCCCAACCCGCTATCTTGTTTGGTTTTGTTGAACTAGCCCCATCTGTCCAAATTGTTGTTTGTTTCATACTAAGTACCTTTAGATTTATTTATTTTATTAACTTTACTATAAGTTTGTTCGGAGTAAAAACATGGCCGGAACACCTGAAAAATTCACACTGAGTATGACAGCTCAACAAGTTCAAGAAGCCCTATTATCGGTCAGTAACAAGGTAGATAATAGCCTTTTAACAAATACTTTAATAAGCGCCCCTGATAATTCTATCCCTACATCGCTAGCCGTTAACAATGCTTTAGAAGTATTAAGCGGTGATTTTAGTTCGTTGGGTTCGTTATCAACTAAAGACAAAGTAGAACTAAACTCTGGGGATACCTCGGGGACTCTACCAATTAGCAAAGGCGGTACTGGCGCAACAACCAAACAAGCTGCTCAAACTGCCCTAGGGATAGTAGATGAGGAAGGTATTAACGCCCTGATTGCTGAAGCAATACCTGAAATTGAAACTATCGACCTTGAAAGTGAAAAGGTTGAAAATGAGTTGCCAGTAGAACACGGTGGTACTGGTTCAAGTACCCAAGCAGGTGCAAGATTGAACCTAGGCGTAGATTCTAAAATTGAAGTAAATGAAAAAATACTTTCAAGTGTTTGTAGAATCTATGGCGGTACGTTTGCTGGTTATTTTCAACTTGGTTTTGTCATAGAATCATTTACAGAATACGGTACTGATTCAGAAGGAAATATCTGGAAATATACAGGTAATATTTTCCCTTATTCGGTTGGAGCTG
>JAULKR010166008.1:0-24305 GCA_032356305.1 Prasiola linearis
TGACGACCAAGCGCAACTACGAATCGATGCGCGAGACGCTGGACGAGTTCGTCGACCAGTACAACGCCCTGCGCGAGGACCTGCAGGCGTCCGCCAACGGCGCGCTGAACGGCGATCGTCTGCCGCGCAACATCGAGTCGACGTTGCGCGGCGTGTTCAATCAGCCCTTGGCGGACGGTGCGAACGCCGGTCAGACACCGACCCAGCTCGGCTTCACGTTCGACAAGACCGGCGTGCTGTCGATCGACGAGGGCCGTTTGAACGACAGTCAGAAGAGCGGTCTGGAGAGCTTCATCGATACCTTCACGCGTACCGATACCGGCTTTGCAGCAACGATACTGTCGGCTGTTGAACCCTTCACGCGTGCCGGTGGCCAGATCTCGGGCCGGGAGGACGGCATCGACCGGCGACGTGACGCCATCAACGACAACATCGAGCGGTTCGACTACCGACTGGAGAAGACCGAAACGAGGCTGCGACGCCAGTTCACCGCGATGGACCAGATCATCAGCGAGCTCCAGACCACTTCAGGCGTGCTGGCCCAGAGACTGTCCTCGTGAGCCGTTGCGCCCTGAAGGGCTACCGCTCCATACAGGCCGCGGGCAAGATCGAGGGCGCGACACCGCACGGGCTGACCGCCCTGCTGTTCGAAGCCGTGCTGGCATCGATCCGGACCGCGCGGCGGACCGACAGCGCAGAAGCGCGTCGGAGGGCCATAGACCGCGCGCTCGCCATCGTGGGCGAACTGCAGGGGTCGTTGCGCGATCCCGATCAGGAACCCCTGGCGGGGCAACTGCATGCGCTGTACAGCTTCGTCCAGGCCCAGCTCCTGGACGCGAACAGGATGGGCAAGGATCAGGGGCTGAAGCATGCTTACGCCACCCTGCTTCCGATCCAGGAAGCCTGGCAGGCGATTGGACCGGAAGCAGGCACCGCTCGGCTGGTGTCGCCGGGTCATCACGGGCGCAGCGACGAGTCGGCGCGAGTCGGTGCAGGTGGATGAGCAGCGCGGAGACGCTGATCGCTGTCAGCACGTTGATGCTCGAGGCCGCCTCCCGCGAGGATTGGTCATCGGTTGCGGCGATGGACGGTGAGCGTCGCTCACTCATTGACGCGTTGCCATCGACGCTGGATGCAAGAACCGTCCAGCGTCTGCAATCCCTCGACAGTCAACTACTGTCGATGGCGTGCGCCGAACGCACCCGGCTGGGCGAACGGGTGCGTGTAGGACAGAAGCTCGATCGCGCGGCCAGGCAGTACGCCGTTGCTGCACGGTCGGACATCGGCACGAACGGTGCGCCATGAGTGTCGCTGCCTTCCTGGAAGGACTGTCGCCGGCCTTCAGGGATGCCAGGACCGGCGAGACGCACCTTGCACGCGACGAATGCGGCGCACTTTCCCGTGCCCACGAACTGCACCATCTCCCGCCTCACTGGATCGAGGAGACCGCCGCGAACGGCGCACCCATGGCGTTGCACCTGTTCGTGGTGGCGGGGTACCACCGCGCCGACCGGTTCCTGCCGCTGGGGCGCGAGATCGAGTTGCCACTGGACAGTTGATGAAGGTCCTGGTCGATCGGATTCGTTCGGTCCGCGACGGTACGGCTCAGGCGGCCTTGGCGAGCGACGACCCGGACAGTGCCCGCTCCAGCACGATCCGCAATCGCTCCATTACACGATTCTGCTCTTGCAGGGTCATGACGCCGAACAACGGCAGGCTGATCGTGCGCGCGTAGTAGCTCTCCGCCCGTGGCAGTTCACGCACGACCGGCCTGGCCCGGTAGAACGGTTGCGTGTGCACGGGGATGTAGTGGACATTCACTCCGATACCGCCCGCCACCATGCCATCGAACACCGTTCGTCGCAGATCCGGCACCCTGTGATCCACCGGTAGCAGCACCGGGTACAGGTGCAGTGCGGAGTACGCGTCCGCCGCGCGTCGCGGAAGCTGCACGGGCAGGTCGGCGAGCTGTTCATCGTAGCGTTCGGCAAGCGCATGCCGGTGCGCCAGGAACGCGTCGAGCCGTCTGATCTGACTCGCGCCGAGCGCCGCGTGCACGTCACTCAGGCGGTAGTTGCAGCCGATGTCACGCTGTTCGTAGCCCCAGGGCTCATCGAGGGGTCCGCCACCGCCCGCTCCGGTGCGCCAGATGCCGTTAGTACGCTGCGCCCGCATGCGCTCCGCGAGTGCGACATCCTGCGTCAACAGCATGCCACCCTCCGCCGAGGTGATGATCTTCACCGGGTGGAAGCTGAACACGGTGATGTCCGAGTACCGGCAACCGCCTATCGGTGCACCGTACTGGCTGGCACCGACGGCGTGCGAAGCATCCTCGATCAACCGGAATCCGAAGCGTCTCGACAGCGCGTGGATCGCTCGCATGTCGCACGGTTCGCCGCCGAAGTGCACGACGATGACCACCGCTGGCAGCGGATCTCCAATCGCCTGCGCCTCCAGCAGTCTGCGTTCCAGCTCGCGAGGACACAGGTTCCACGTGACGGGATCGATATCGACGAAATCGACAGCGGCTCCGCACAGGATCGCGCAGTTGGCGGAGGCGACGAAGGTGATCGGCGTGGTCCACACCAGGATTCCCGGCCCGACATCCAGTGCCAGACAGGCCAGGTGCAACGCGGATGTGGCACTGTTCACGGCAACCGCGCAGGCCACCTCGCACCGCTCGGCGATCGCCTGTTCGAACCGCTCCACTGCCGGACCCTGGGTCAGGCGTTCGGACTCCAGCACCGCGACCACCGCAGCGATATCGCTCCGGTCGATATCCTGGCGCCCGTAGGGCAGCACCTCGGTCACGCCGCGATCGGCACGGCGGGCTGCATCACCGGCTTCGGGTGCAGCAGGTCGGACAGCTCCCGCGCGCTCATCCATCGCTCGTTGGTCTCGCTGTCGTAGACGAATCCGTCGGCCACCTTGACGCCCCCCTGAATGCGCGCCGGGTCCATCGACCAGCCATGGATCGCCGGCAGGATCTTGTAGTGCTCGTCGTACTCGTAAGTACTGCTCGCATCCTCGGCCGAGATCATGCACTCGTGCAGCTTCTCGCCCGGGCGAATGCCGATCACTTGGTGTCGTGCGTGAGGGGCTACGGCACGCGCGATGTCCGGCAGACGCATCGAGGGAATCTTGCGTACGTAGACCTCGCCACCGACCATGTCGTCGAAGGCGTGATGCACGGTGTCGATAGCCTGATCGAGCGTGACCATGAAGCGCGTCATGCGAAGATCGGTGATCGGTAGAACGCCGGTGTCACTTTGCTGCCGGAAGAACGGGATGACCGAGCCTCGCGAGCACATCACGTTGCCGTAGCGCACCACCGAGAAACGGGTGTCGGCACCACCGCTGTAGGCATTTCCGGCCACGAACAGCTTGTCGGAGGCCAGCTTGGTGGCACCGTACAGGTTGGCAGGGCTGCAGGCCTTGTCGGTGGAGAGCGCCACCACGCGCCTTACCCCCTGATCGATGCAGGCATCGATCACGTTCATCGCGCCATCGATGTTGGTACGGATGCACTCGAACGGGTTGTACTCGGCCAGCGGCACGATCTTCATGGCGGCGGCGTGAACCACGTAGTCGACGCCTGCCATGGCACGGTTCAGGCGCTCGCGATCGCGCACGTCGCCGATGAAGAACCGCAACCGGGATTCGTTCTCGAAGCGCTTCGCCATCTCCCACTGCTTCATCTCGTCGCGCGAGTAGACGATGATCCGTCGAGCGTTGCTGTGCGCGAGTGCGCGCGTCACGAACCTGTGCCCGAACGAACCGGTACCGCCGGTGATGAGAACAGTGCTGTCGTCGAACATGAATCGGGTGTCGCGTCGGCGCGTCGACCACGCCCGTGCGGTTGTCATGCAGTTCGGATGCCGGAATGAGCGGCGGTGCGGATAGACGGCGGTTCGTTTCGGACCAGCTATGGGCCAGGAACATCATCGAGAGAGCGGACACCGCGCACGCCACTTGCTAGACCAGGCGGTATCCGGTCGATCGATATCGAATGAACCGCCGGTCGCTCGCCCTAGCACCCATTTTCCGGAAGACGATTTTCCGGAAGGCCCGGACAATCCGATCCCCCATGCTCAATTTCACGGTATCGCCCCATGGCGAACATTACCTGCACGATCTGCAACGTGGCGATCTCGTCGATCGGCCTTCCGCAGACGTCTTCGACGATCATTTCAGCACCGATTTCGATGCCGACGATACGTTGTTCGTACTGGTCGGATCGGACTCCGGCCTGCTGGTACGGTGGCTCGCTCGCCGCGGCCTGGGTAATGGCTCGCGAGCGCTGTTCGTGGAGCTGGACGAATATCACGAACTGATCCTATCGGAAGTCCAATCGCTTCTGCAGGAAGGTGAGCTGGAGATGTGCACGGACACCGATACGTCAGGCGTGCTGAGCACCGGTGCGATCGACCGGTGGCTGTACGGCGGCAAGGTAGTGCTGGTCGAATCGATGGGCTGCTACCTTGGCCGCTCCGATCGGTACACGGCGCTGGCCCGTACCTTGCGCACGCTGCTCGATGAGCGCACCCATCGTGCGGGCGTGCAATTGAATTGGCAGATGTTCATGCAGGTCGGTATCCGCAACCTGACCGAGAATCGTGTCCCGGCAAGCTCGATCGGCCACATTGGCGAGGGGCGTACCGCCATCGTCCTCGGTGGTGGTCCGTCGCTGGACCTGCACCTGGATTGGGTGCGTGCGCACCGCGAGCAGCTGTTCGTGCTGGCCGTGTCCCGCGTCGTCGACAGGCTGAGCGCTGCGAGCATCACGCCGGATGTGGTGGTGGCCGTCGATCCGCAAGATCTGCTGTACGACATCAGCAAGAGGGCACTCGACCTGAAGGGTGTGCTGCTGGTCGGTTCGTACCACGTCGCCGCTCCCTTGTTGCAGCAATGGCCGGGCCCCCACGTGTACACCGGACACGCCGTTCCCTGGGAAAGCGAGTTCATGGGCGACACGGGCAACCAGGAGTCGCCCGGTTCGACCGTCACCCACATGGCGACCTGGGTGGCCTATAGCTGGGGATTCTCGCAGATCCTGCTCAGCGGCTTCGATCTGTGCTACGCGCCGGGCGGTGCGTCACACGCTTCGGGCTCGTTGGAATCGCTGTGCGCGGACCTGCCGTTCAACTACACCGCACAGGTCATGACCTACTCCGGCCGCCGTGCCGGTACCGCCATGGCGCTCAAGGTCGGGCGTGATGAGCTCGAACTGATGGGCGAGCACATGCAGCGCAGCGGTACCGCCGTCTTCAACCTGGCACCCGAGGCCGCTTGGGTCGACTCTATTCCGCACCGGCAGACAGAGCACATCGTTCTCGAGCGAGAACGTCCTGCGCTGGACCTGAAGAGCGACCTGCAGGCCGACAAGGCCCATTGGCTTGCCCTGAAGAAGGAACTCGCCGAGGTCAATCGTGGATTGCGCGCGTTACGCACGGCATGCACCAAAGCCGATGCGTTGTTCGACGGGTTGCACGGCACCGGATCACGCGGCAAGGACCCAAGATGCAAGCACAGGCTCGACGTGCTGGAGCGACGGTTGAACGGCCGTGACAAGCGCTGGACCGACATGGCCAAGGGGTACGCCGCGCTGGAACTCATGAGCACCATCGCGCCGCGCGGCTTCGAGGTGCAGAGCGATGAAGAGCTCGAACGCTGGGGGCGCAACTACTACCGCATCATCCGCCGTGCCGCGGACACCCTGCTCACCTGCATCGCCCAGGCACGCGAGCGAGTGGATTGTCGGCTCGACGAGTGCGACGGCAGGCCGAACGTGGCCGCCCTGCTCTCCTATTGGGAAAAGGACGGTACGCCCGGGCGGCTTCGGTTCGCATTGGGCGGCACCGTACTCGACGGTACGATCGCCGGTAGGGTTGCCGAGGCCGAGAGCCGCTTCGCCGCCCACTTGGCAGATACCGATACCCGATATTCTCGAGTGATCAAGAGAAACAAGGCTAATTCAGCATCGATGCTTCGCATCGTCATTCTTCTGTTCAATGAGCGGGAACGTAACGATCTGGCCCATCTGGCCCAGGCTTTCGACCACCGCGGTGAGGAATACTCGGTACTTGCCAACTGGGCGTTCGGCCAGTTGGCGGAGCTTGACGGGGACCCGCAGGCGGCGATCGACTGCTATGTCCGCATCATCGATCATCACGCCTCGTTGCAGGAAGGTCGACAGCCGGTGCCCGAGGGGCAGGAATCACTGCTGGAAAGCGCGTTGCTGCGCATCGCCGAGCTCCAGCTCGGCAGCGAGCATCCGGACCAAGCGCTGGAAACGCTGACCTTGCTGACCGAGCTCTCCGTCGCACATGCGCCGCGTCTGGCCCGGATGCTCGCATTGCTGGGGCGTCACGACGAGGCCATCGCGTTGCTGCACGCGATGCTCGACCGCGGTGCAGGCGATTGGCGCGTCGCTGCCCTGCTCGGCGAAATGTACGAACGGTCCGGGTCGCAGGAGAGCGCTGCGGTGGCGCACGCGCTCTCGCGCAGAATGCGGGGACAGGCGCGCGGCGATGCGCCACAGATGGCGCACGCCGCGTGAGCCCGCACGCTGCAGACGGGTCGTGTCGGAATGCCCGGTGGCCCGCGCTGCACGAGTGGGGCGTGCCCGGCACCGCGGAGCGAGCACGGTGACAGGCGGGAGTTCGGGTGCGGTGCTGGAAATCGCCGGTCGCGCGATCGGGTCGGGGCTGCCTCCCTACATCGTCGCCGAGATGTCCGGCAACCACAACGGAGATCTCGAACGCGCCCTTCGCATCCTTCAGGCGGCACGGGATGCGGGCGCCGATGCGGTCAAGATCCAGACCTATCGCGCGGACACGATCACGATCGATCACTATGCGCCGGAGTTCATGGTGCAAGGGGGGCTGTGGGACGGCCGCCGACTGTACGAACTCTACGAGGAGGCGCACACCCCCTGGGAATGGCACGCACCACTGTTCGAGCGGGCGCGCCAGATCGGTATCACCCTGTTCTCCTCGCCATTCGACCCCACGGCGGTGGACCTGCTCGAGGAGCTGGGCGCACCCGCCTACAAGATCGCCTCTCCCGAGCTGATCGACCTGCCACTCATCCGCAAGGTCGCCGGCACCGGCAAGCCGGTCGTGCTGTCCACCGGGATGGCCACGCTGGCGGAGATCAGTTCCGCGGTCGAGGCTGCCCGCGAAGCGGGGAGCGGACAGATCGCCGTGCTTCACTGCACGGCCGCCTACCCGGCCCCGGCCGACGAGGCCAACCTGGCGACCATCGCCGAGCTTGCGCGCCGCCTCGATGTCGTGGTCGGACTGTCCGACCACACGACCGGCACGACCGTGGCCTCGATCGCGGTCGCGCTGGGAGCATCGCTGATCGAGAAGCATTTCACCCTCTCACGTACCGACGGTGGTGTGGACAGCGCCTTCTCGCTCGAGCCGGCAGAACTTGCCGCACTGGTGGCCGATGCACGCATCGCCCATGCGGCGATCGGTGCCCCCGCGTTCGCTCCGACGCGCTCGGAAGAAAGCGTGCTGCGCAATCGACGCTCGCTCTACGTGGTCAGGCCGGTCTCTCGAGGCGAACGGCTCACTCACGACAACGTGCGCTCCATCCGTCCGGGCAACGGCATCGCACCGCGACATCTCGACCGCATCGTCGGACGTGTCGCGACGCGGGACCTGGCCTTCGGAGAGCCTTTGGATATGTCGATGATCGATGGTGAGCTCCCGACATGAGCGCCCCGTGCGACACGCTCGCCATCATTCCCGCGCGCGGTGGGAGCAAGCGTATCCCGCGCAAGAACATCCGCGATTTCCGTGGCCGCCCGATGCTGGTCCGCTCGATCGAGGTGGCACTCGCCAGCGATGCATTCGACACCGTGATGGTGAGCACCGACGACCACGAGATCGCCGAGCTGGCGCGAACGGCGGGCGCTGAGGTTCCGTTCATGCGTAGCGCAGAGACGTCGGACGATCACGCCACCACATCGGCGATGCTGCTCGATGTGCTGGAGGGCTACGCCCGCGCGGGCCGTCATCCCTCGCTCGCCTGCTGCCTGTACGCCACCGCACCGATGGTCACCGCCGCGGATCTTTTACACGGGCGCGATCGCCTGCTGGATGGCGAGGCCGATGTCATGATGCCGGTCACGGCATTCTCGTACCCGATCTGGCGCTCGTTGCGGCGCGATCGGCATGGCCGCATTGCCCTGAACTTCCCGGATCACCTGAACGCACGTTCGCAGGACCTGCCGGGCGCCTATCACGATGCCGCCCAGTGGTACTGGTTCCGCACGACCGCCTTCCTGCGCGAACAGGTGCTGATAGGGCCGAACACCGGATCGGTGGTGCTGCCGGGCTGGCGCGTGCAGGACATCGATACCGAGGAGGACTGGATCGAGGCGGAACACAAGCATGAACGGCTGGTCGGGCGGGAGTAGCCGTATGATGCGGGCCGACATCGCTCGTGCCGGGCGCAACGTGCTGGTCAGCTCCGCCTCGCACAAGGCCCCGCTGGTGCGGGCGGTGATGGACGTGCTCGAAGACCTCCGACCCGGCGCCCACGTCGTCGCGGGCGATCTCGACCCCGGTGCGCCCACACGCCATGTCGCCGGAGCCTTCTGGCGGATGCCCGCTCTCGATCGCGACTCGTTGCCGACGGTGATCGACGAATGCCGGCGACGGGGCATCGGCGTCATCCTTCCCACCCGGGACGGCGAGCTGATGTTCTGGGCCCGGCACGCCCCGGACCTGGCTCGGGCCGGCATCGCGGTGATCGTCTCGAACGAACGCGCCGTGGAGCGGTGTCTGGACAAGCTGCAGTTCGCTCGCTTCGGACGCACGAACGCGTTGCCCGTCATCGACGCCGTAGCAACACCTGACTTCACCAGCGCCGTATCCTGGGTCGTCAAGGAACGGTTCGGCGCTGGTGCCGCAGGCATAGGACTCGACCTGTCGGAGGTTCGGGCCCGTCGCCACGCAGGCACGCTGCAGGCACCGCTGTATCAGCCTTATATAGCGGGTCCGGAGATCAGCGTGGACGGCTGGCTGGATCGTCACGGGGTCTGCGCAGGCGTCGTGTTGCGCCGTCGGGATCGGGTCGTATCGGGAGAATCCCGGATCACGACCACCTTTCGCGACGAGCGGCTGGAGCGGGAGGCCATGCACGTCCTGGAGACGCTGGACCTGCGCGGCCCGGTGATCCTGCAGGCGATCCTCGTCGACGGCAGGATGCACATCATCGAGTGCAACGCCCGTTTCGGCGGGGCATCGACCGCCGCCATCGCGGTGGGGCTCGATACGATTCGCTGGAGCCTGCTGGAGGCCTTCGGCCATGCCGAACGCCCGGTCTTCGATCGAACTCCCCGCAACATACGCCAGGTGCGCTTGCCCACCGATCTGGTGCTGCCCGATCCCGATCCTCGATTCCACGAAACCGGCTGCAGCGGAACGCATCGGGATATTTGCCCGTGAGCCGCTCGTCCACGACGTTCGAGAAGGTAATCCCCGACCGCGAACAAGTCCAACTGCTGTTCGAGCTACTCGGAGCGAGACTCCACACGATCAGCCATGCGCGCATGCCGGGTTTCCCCGAGCATGAGGCGTTCGTGTGCGATCACCCCTACCGCTGCTGGTACCTGATACGCGACGGCGGAGTGTGTACAGGCTCCGTCTACGTTACCGAGGACAACACGATCGGTATCGACATCGTGCCGGGTGCCACTCAGCGGTTGCTCGGCAGGACGTTAGCGTTCGTTCGGGAGAATCACGCCCCGTACCCCGGCATTCCCTCGATCCGAGGCGGTGGATTCTCGGTCAACGTCTCGCCCGGAAACACCGAGCTGATCGTGGCGATGGAGAGCCTGGGGTTGGGTGTGGTGCAGATCAGTTTTGCCATCGATGGCCAACGAACCTGATCTGGGCGCCGCAGACCATCGAGTTCGGCGAACTGGCTGTGAACCAGTCGGGTTCGATAAGCGAAACAGCTTTTTCGTGACCAGGAACAGCCGTTGCTCCAAGGTGGCTCGATGGCGGCTACACCAACCTCGACGCGATCACCACGCTCGAGGGCGCCGGCACCACGGTCATCGCACCGGTGGCGGCGAGTCGCAGCGCCAGCGGGCCCGCACCTGCCCAAGCTCGGGGACGGCGCCGCAGTGATGCACTGGCGAGCGTGCATGGCGGGCCATGCCGTCCGGGTGCTCTACCGATGCCCGCAATCCGCTGACCACGAACGTCCTCTCGCTGTGCAGCGTGCCGTCGAGGCCGAAGACAAGGATCATTCGACACCGTTGGAGCAATGACGTGGTGGGTGAAGCAGTCTAGCGGCGCCGACGAGAATTTGGCCTCGAACGGCCGCCCATCGGATCGGTCCGGGCACCAAACATGCACCGTGGACCGCGTTCGATGTTGCTTGGACCGATCCGGTCTTCAGGGTTTGCTCGCCAAGATGGCGCCCACTCGCGCGGACAAGCGTGTTCGCCGGCCGAACGGAGTGTTTTCGAAGCACGATTACCGGAATCGATATGGAAATACTGGATTGCACGTTGCGCGACGGTGGCTACTACACCAACTGGGACTTCGGCAGAGGGCTGGTTGACAGCTACATCGCTGCCGTGAACCAGTTGCCGATCGACATCGTCGAGATCGGATACCGGAGCCCGCCGCAGGCGCATTACCGCGGCGAGTACTTCTATTGCCCCCAGTACGCGGTCGATCACATCGCCTCGATCTGCAGCAAGCGACTGGCAATCATGCTCGACGAGAAGGACGTCAGGCCCGACATGCTAGACGACCTCCTGCATGGCTGCGACAGGATCGACACAGTCCGCCTGGCGGTCGATCCGGACCATTTCGACCGGGCGATCGTGCTTGCAAAAGGTATCCGGTTGCGCGGTTTCAAGGTCGCCATGAACGTGATGTACATGTCCGACTGGGGTTCCAAGACGCGATTTCTGGAATCGATCGCACGGGTGGACGAGGCGGCGGACTGCCTGAACATGGTCGACTCCTACGGTGGCGCGTACCCCGAGGACGTCGAAGCTGCCTTCGACGCGCTACGCAAGAGAACGTCCGTCGCCATCGGTTTCCACGGCCACAACAACCTCGAACTCGGGCTGATCAATTCATTAACAGCACTGGAACGCGGTGCGGACATCGTCGATGCCACCATCTCGGGCATGGGAAGGGGAGCGGGAAACCTCAGGATGGAATTGCTCCTCGCCGCGCTCAACTCCCGATCCGGCCTGGACGTCGACTTCAACGCGCTCGGCACGGTGGTGAGTCTTTTCGAGGAACTCAAGGGGCGAAACGGTTGGGGAACCAACTTGCCCTACATGATCGCTGGCTCCAACTCGTTTTCTCAAAAGGAGGTGATGCAGTGGGTGACGAACCGGTTCTACTCTTACAACAGCGTCATCAGGACGCTGCAGAACAAGAAGGAAGGCAGGCAGGACAACATCAAGCTACCGATTCTCAGCAAGGACGCCGAATACAGCGAGGTGCTGATCGTTGGTGGTGGGCCAAGCGCCATCGAGCACTGTGCCGGCATCATCGAGTTCCTGAGTATCAACAAGTCGGTCGCGGTCATCCACGCCAGCTCCAAGAACGTCGAGCCGTACGAAGATCTGGGCAACGACCAGTTCTTTTGCCTGGTCGGCAACGAGGGGCATCGCCTGGAGAAGAACTTCTCCGGGCTGGACTCGTTTCAGGGGGTCTGCGTGCTGCCACCGTTTCCGCGCAAGATGGGGACATACATACCCGACGCACTGGTCAGCCGAGCTTGCGAACTCGAGCGGGTAAGCTTCACCGACAGCCTGCTGGACACGCACACGGCGATCGCGTTGCAGACCGCGATCGATCTGGGCGCGACCCGGGTCCATCTCGTCGGTTACGACGGCTACTCCGAGGGCATGACGAACACGCAGAACGAACTGTCGCGTGAGAATTCCGCTCTGTTCGACAGGGCATCGAAGACGTTGGCGATAAGCAGCCTGTTGCCGACCGAATACGACCTAGAGATCGTCTCACTGTACTCGGAACTGCATGAGCGCAGACATCGGGGTCTTCCTGCCGACCAGGCTGGGGAGCGTAAGAGTGGGTGACAAGAACACACGACCTTTCGCCGGGTTCGAGAACGGGCTGCTGCAGTTGAAGATCGAGCAACTGCTTTGGGTTGCGGGCTGCGTCATCATACCTGTCGACGAACGACCCGGAGTCCGCCAGGATTGCCGGTCGGCTGGATCGCGATGACAAGATTGTGGTGATAGAAAAGCCGGATAAATTATGACGTAGTTCTACATCGCTCAAGGAGCTGATCGCCTATGTTCCGAGCATCGTGCGACAGGAGCACATCTTGTGGACCCGCGTGGCATCGCCGCTCTTCGATCATAATCATTACGCGCGGGCATTCGCGGCTACCTGACGATGACGGGTTGATTCGATTCGCTGATAAGCGGACCTCTTGCAAGAGCCCCCTTCTAGCCGTCTGGAACGCCAAAAATCAACGACTTAAATACCTTTTGCAAGATTCTTAATGTTAAGAGGGTCCAGGAATTTCTGTGGCCCGAGTGGACAGAAGGCTTTTTAACGTCAAGCGCGAGCCTGGATTTTGTCCCATGACCCGAATATTAAATCTTTCTCAAGGTTGACAATGCCGTGTTTCTCGCCCCGAGAGACGTGTATCTGGACGGCGACAGGATTGGGGACTGGCCGAAGCTTCTGGAAACGAACGCGATGGAATCGATGGACGTCGATTGGGTGAACGACTTCAAGCTGGCAGAAGCGCTCTACAGCGAGTTTAGGGTGCGGGAGGCCAATGAGGTGGGCGGCGGAACGTACAGCGATGGAGTCCCGCCGCGCGTTTCGGTGCGAACTGAATCGATGGGTCCGGATCTCTCGGTATGCTAGTCCAGGTCGATGGGTGGTCGGGCAGCGGAAAGTCGGTGCTCATGTACCTGCTCGACGGGCATCCCGAGATTTACTCTCACCCATTCCACGACATCGTGCAGTTTCTCTTTCGTGACGCCGATTGGCAGGAGGAGGAGTGGGTGTCGCATCGGGATGTCTGGGAGCTCAGGACGCGGTTGGCCAGATACACCCAGTACTACAAATCCGAAAGCTTTGTTCGGCAGGGGAAGTATGTTGTCGAGTTCCGTACCGGCGTCCAGTTGGACTTCCCCATACCGCTGGACTTCTCGAAGATCGACAGCGCATTCGTTAACGGCCTGCTCGGTGCCGGGTCGTGGACTCCAGAGCGAATCCTGGAGTCCGTCTATCGTGGCTACTGCGAGGCGCTCGGAACGCATCGCGACGCATTCGCTTTCATGGGTGGCTGGCGGGGCCTGGACAACATGGAGGCCTTTGGCGAGCTGTACCCCTCCGGCAAGCGCATCGTGGTCAGGAGAAACGTGTACGACACGGTAGCGGTCCAGGCCGGTCGCCAGCCAGTCGACATCGAGTTCAGATCGAAGATCCACGCTGACAGAAACGTCGCCGCCATCATCGAGTGCGGGGAGGTGCAGGCGCACAAAGCCTATTACGCCAAGCTCGCCGAGCATGCGCATCATTCTCCGGGCAGGATCCTGTTCATCGACTTCGAAGATCTGGTTGGCCACACGTTCGAGACGTTGAAGCGTGTCTGTGCATTCTTGGAGATCGATCACCTGTCCAAGAACGAGAGCACGTTCCTAGGACAGCCCATCGTTCATGAGGGGCAGGACTACGCGTACCAGATTTTCGACGACCATCGAGTGTTGCTGCGGGAAAACGAGATCGCGCAGATCGACGCGATACTGAATGCCGGGTGAGGTACCGCGTTCAGGCTCCGCCCGCATGGTTCCGGGCGATACCGCGGCGGCGTGGCATTTCGCGAAGAGCTCGATGCGCTCGGGTCGGTCTACTCGGTCGGGGTCAGGGCATGCCCTTACACACAAGTAGCAGATAGCCGCTGACGACGGTGGCTACCTTCGCTGTAAACGGTGCATGGCGCCCATGGCTTGACGCCGAGCGTCAGCCCGGCGTTTCGCGATTCACCTCGGCTCTCGCCGGTTCCGTAATGGGTGCGGTGGTCGCCCGAGCCATCGCCGGCCACGGCATCACCGCGTAGCGCGCCTCCACCTCCTTCGGCGTCAGCCGCCACGGCAGCAAGGCCTCGACCTCATCCACGCTCGTGACCCCCGGCAGTGCATCGAGCACCGAGCGCGATGATCTACAGCGTGCTGGAGAGTGCGAAGGCGAACGGACATACCGACGTGCTGGCCTACATGACCAGCGTGCTGTCACAGATCCGTGGTGCGACGACGGTGGAGGCGCTCGAGGCGCTGCTGCCATGGAATCCGGAACTGCGCCCGAAGTGGCCACGCCGCAGGGTCGTCAGTTGCTGTTTGAGGATCTTGATGTGTTCACGCAGCGACTGCCCGTTCGCGCGCTCTGCAGCGAGTTGCTGTTCGAGCGTCGTGCGCTCGTGCGCGATCTACTCACGCATCGCGATCACTATCGCTTGCAGCGACGCGACGTCGTCGGGCAAGGCGATGTGATCGGCACAGGTCATGGGGACCGAGCATACCGCGACCGATCAGTTCATACCGGCACTAGTCTGGGCGGCTACGCGGCACGCCGAAAGGCGGTGTTGACCGGACGCCTACCTGGCCGCCGCCCCCCTTCGCGGATCAGATCGTGCTTCGCCTTGGGCCGGCAGCTGTCCAACTGCTGCTGCAGTACCCCCGGGTCGACGCCCTTCGAACACCGACCGGCAGACCGTTATCGACAGCATTGATGCGTTCTCGATACCCTTGAGTCGCAGGATGACGGGGAGCCGACCGCTCTCAAGGCTGACTAGGTGGAAGAATGCGATATGGTTGACAGGATTCACAGCACGTCGATCGTGGACTCATCGGCCGAGATTGCCGACGACGTCGTTATCGGGCCGTTTAGCATCGTGCATGCGAATGTCGTCATCGCCAGCGGCTGCACGGTCGGTGCGTACTGCGAACTCGGGGTCGAGTCGTCGATGGGAGATGGGTCGCCGCTAAGCTTGGGCAGGGATTCCCTAATCAGATCGCATTCCGTGTTCTACGAGTCATCCCGCTTCGGAAGCAACCTAGTAACCGGGCATCGGGTGACGGTCAGGGAGAATACCGTCGCGGGAGAGAACCTCCAGATCGGAACGCTGAGCGACCTGCAGGGCGACTGCCGGATCGGGGACTACGTCCGGCTGCACTCCAACGTGCACATCGGGAAAACGTCCGTCGTCGGTGATTTCGTCTGGATATTTCCCTATGTCGTTCTGACGAATGACCCTCACCCACCGAGCAGCGTGTTGAAGGGGGTGACCGTGGGCGACTATGCCGTGATAGCGACGATGTCCGTGATTCTGCCGGGTGTCGGTATTGGTGAAGGGGCCTTGATAGGAGCCCACTCGTCCTTGAAGTCGGATGCGGAGCCCGGCATGTTATACATGGGGTCGCCGGCGGAGAAGATCTGCAGTGCCAGCAAGATCAAGCTGCAGGATGGAACCAGTCGATCAGCCTATCCCTGGATATCCCATTTCGGGCGGGGCTATCCCGACGACATTTCAGAAGCATGGGTCCGGGAGTCGCCGTCAGCCCGATGAGCCAGACCCGACCGAGCACTCGAGCGTAGCGGTGTCAACGGACAAAATTAACTGGCCCACCTCCGGCCATATTTTTTGACCCACCGGTGGGCGGGGTCTTTCCGGGGTCAGTTGGATTTCGAGCCGCCCAGCAGGCCGCTCTGACGAGCTTGGCGCAGTCGATAACTGTCGCCACGGATCTGGATGACGTGGGCGTGGTGCAGCAGCCGATCCAGCATCGCGCTGGTCAGTGCGGCGTTGCCGGCGAACGTGGTCTCTGCCATACCCAAGTTGTCGAGGCGGTGCTGACCGCACGCTTACGTAGAAGCGCGACTCGCGCAGGCATCGAAAGCCGAGCAGCAGGTGCATCACAAGCAGCAGCACGATACGGTGCAGCGGATAGATCGCGGTGGCCGGGCGATGCTGGAAGCAGCGGCGCAGCCGGGGTACCAGGTTCAGGTGCTTGAACAGGGCCTGGAAGAGCACCAGCCCGGAAAACGAGGTCAGTCAGTGCCTGCTCAGCGATTCCTGGCCAGTTGATCAACTGGCCGGGAATCGCTGACTGACGGTGAGGTACGCGAACGCCGGCCTGACGGGCGTTTTTATTTTCGGGGCAGCATCAAACGGGCTTCGAAGGCCGTTCGATTTGCAACGCTGGGGTCTACACTCTCCGACCCGGCGTTTCTCAGGTGTTGCAGCAGCTCTTCCCCACCCGTATCCGGATTCACGACAGCACGCGATACTTCACGACTCGAACCGGTGTCCGATTGCATCTCTTTCGCCCTAAATCGATTGCCTGACGGGATCACAGGCTTCCGGGAACTTGTGAAACCCGATCTTCCGCGATTTCGATCGGCCTGAAGGATTCACCAGCTACCGATGAGCTGGGTCCCGACCCCGAAAGGCAGATGCTGTCGAGCCAGCCCTCTATCTGACCAATGTCGATGTTGTAGCCGCCGAAGCAGACCTCTCTGGTGTTTCTGAAACCGGTCTTGTACGAGAGATACTCCAAGTCCACTTCCATTTCAGCGGCTATCTGGCTGAAGCAGGAGAAATTTCCCGATTCCTCTGCCATCCAGCACAAGGCCCTGGTGCCCGGTTCGCAGAACAGCAGATTAGTCCAGGCCGCACCGGTCGGGCCTGCGATCACACTCGCATGCTGCATTGCGAATACCTGTTCGGCAAAAGAGAGATCCTCCATATGAATTGCCTCGAACCCTCGTTCTTTCAGGAGCTCCCACACCTCGTTCTGGTTGTACGCGCGCAGCAAACCCTTGCGTGCGAGAAAAATCTTCTCGGAGAATCCCGTGCGGACCCCGCAGCCAGTCGCGTAGTCCAGCGCGGTATCCCTTACGAATCGCAAGGAGGCCGACGTGAAATAGCTGTCCGTAACCTCGTAGAAAGGTCGCCCCGAGAAGTTAATCACCGCGAAGTTCGGCGGCGTGATCGTCACCAGGTCGTCGACCTGGTAATAGCCATCGCTGCGCAGGTACATCACATCCCTGTTCATGCCAAGGTGGTCGATGAAACTCGAAACCGCCTCGATCTCGCGAGCCTTTTCCGACATCAGCAGCGGATAATCAGCGTACACCTCGTCCAGCAGATCGACGTAGAACAGCTTGCTGATGATCTCCAGCATCCAATGATAGTAATTGACATCGACCGAACCCGTTATGGCCACCCCCCGCTCTATTCTCCCGACATCGGCGGTACCTATACTGTCGGTCAACGCGTATCTTCTACCATGGCGAAGGACGTATCCGGAAGAATAGTCAGAATGGTCGTTCATGCTGGTCGGAGAGCGCCACAGCGACAGCTTGCCATCGCACAAGAACGAATTCGACGTGCAACTGATCATCGCATCCCGATAGCATGTCATCCGTATGGCGGGCGCAAGGATCTCGGATTTCGCTTGAGGTCTGCCGATAAATTTTGGACCGTGCACGGTGACACTGCTTTCGGGCGCGAGAACGGATTCGCGGTACCCGATGCTCTCGTCGGGACGGGAGATTGGCGTTAAATCGATCGAACGATAAGTCCTATCGACACCCCGGGCGATCCGGAATCCGAATTTCGCGACCAATTCGCTCCTGGTATCGAGAATCATCTGAAAAAATTGACGATCGACGAATGCTCGGGTCCTCGACAGGACTGCGGGAGCAGGCGTGTCGTCGACATCAAACACCGATACCCTCTCGGGCGCGACTTCGAGATCTTGAACGAGCTGATGAACGATCTCCTCGTGGTAACAGCTAGCGACGATTATTCGATCGAAGCGCAATGTGTGTATTTGCTGCGGCGAGTAGACTGGACGCTGCCTGCAGATCGAACCGTGCTTCCGGGGATTGTTATCGACGAAACCGATGACGTTGTGGTTCGTCCCGATCCGGTCGAACTGCGCCTGCCCGCCACCACTGGCACCGAAGATGAGCACATCGGGCCGTCCGGCCACAAGGCCGAGCCGAGAGAGAGCGCATAACAGCTTGGTGTGGAACATCGGTTATCAGGTATCTCCTTTCCTGCCATGGGGAACTGCACGGGTCGTGGCACCACATCGAGCGAAGAGCGTACCGATCGACCGCTGCGCTTCCAGAGAAAGACCAGATCGGCCCGATCCTCGAGCTGTCACCGCAAGCGACCTCGACGGGGAACCGTTCGTCGAGCGGATTGCACGATGTCATGGGAATCCCGGTGTCGCACGGCGAGCGGTGACAAAGGTGATCACAAGCAGCCGGCGGATTCCACGTACCGTCGAACAGCCGAGATCACATCCCCTTCCTGTGCCCGTGCGAGTTGCGGTCCGATGGCGATACTAATCACGCGGTCGGCAACGCGTTCGGCAATGGGAAGGTCGCCTCTTTCGTATTGGAGCGAAGCGTATGCAGTCTGAAGGTGTGGCGGTATCGGATAGTGAATCAGCGAACCAATACCGCTTCGGGCCAGGTGGCGACCGAGTGCATCGCGATCCGAAGTGCGGACAACGTAGAGATGCCACACGGGCTGCGCCCATTCGGGCACCTCGGGCAGAACGAGCCCGCTGCCGGCAAATGCGGTCAGGTAACGCCCGGCACTGCCTGCGCGCCGGGCATTCCATTCATCGAGATATTTCAGCTTCACGCGCAGCACGGCAGCCTGGACAGGATCGAGTCGGCTGTTGAAGCCTTTCTCTTGGTTGACGTACTTTTCCCGCGAGCCGTAGTTTCGCAACGATGCGATGCGGCCAGCCAGTTCGGCATCGTTCGTGGTGATCGCACCGCCGTCCCCGAGTGCGCCCAGATTCTTACCCGGGTAGAAGCTCCAGGCCACCGCATCGCCATGGCCACCGATGCGCCTGCCCTTGTAGCGCGAGCCGTGTGCCTGCGCGCCGTCCTCCAGGACCTTCAGGTCGTACCTACCGGCGATGTCCAGGATCGGATCGAGGTCGGCCGGCTGACCGTAGAGATGAACCGGGAGGATGACCTTGGTTAGTGGCGTGACCGCCGCTTCAATCAGTTCCGGATCGATGTTGAACGTGGTCTCGCTCGGCTCTACCGGAATCGGGGTGGCGCCACATCGACTGACCGCCAGCCACGTAGCGATGTAGGTGTTGGAGGGAACGATGACCTCGTCCCCCGGCCCAACACCCATGGCTGTCAGGGCAAGATGAAGGGCGTCCAGGCCGTTGGCGACGCCGGCGCAGTGCGCGGTCTCGCAATAATCCGCGAATTCGCTTTCGAAGGCCTCGACCTCCGGACCCAAAATGTACCACCCGGTGCGTATCGACGCGAGCACGGCCGAGTCGATCTCGGCCTGGAGCTCCCGATATGCGGCCCCGATGTCGAGAAAGGGGATGTCTATGCCTGCCATCGCGCCCTCATGAACTGGGCGTAATCGCGGTAGTAGTCATCCTCATCGTACTTGTTGGAAGCCAGCACCATGCAGACTGAACCCGACGAGAAGTTGTCCAGCTCACGCCATATCATCGGGCACACGTAGAGTCCGCTGTAGGACCGGTTGAGATGAACGCGTTTTCTCTCCTGTCCATCATCGAGCAGGACATCGAAACTGCCCGACATGGCGACGATCAACTGTCTTAGTCCTTTGTGCGCATGACCGCCGCGTTCGGATCCTCCTGGAACGTCGTAAAGATAGTAGACCCTCTGGATATCGAACGGAACGTGATCTCCATTCTCTATAAACGTCAGATTTCCACGCGGATCTTGGATTCTCGGCAGCGTGATCAGTTTACAGATGCTCAAGCTCCCCTGGTCGGCAGCGTCGAATTGGTCCGCCTGCCCTTCTCGACCGAATCGTACGTCAACAGATTTCAGCATCTCGTTCTCCGGCAAGAGGCTTGGACAGTCCGAATGGACCGGTTCTGCCATTCGCCCTACCAGCAGCACTGACGTGGCGACATTCTGGCTCACGGGTCGGGCAGCACAGTCCGTGCCCGCAGCCAGATCCTTCATCACGTTCACACCCCACGCCTCGAGAAGACCGGCACGTCGTGGGTGATGGTGGCGCGACTACCGGTCGGATCGAGCGGCCGTGTCGAGCAGGATGGGCCGACCGCTCGGTTCCGGACGGGGATGGAGAGGGGCCTTGCCCGAACGACGTTCGTCCTCGCACCCGGATGACCTGCCACTCCTAGGCCCTGTTTAACGGATCATATCGTCCGTTGAAGATCCACCGTGATCGAGCGAAGACGGCGATCGAGCCGGGCGCCACCGAGATCGATGCCGGTAAACTCGCGGTCCACACGGTGCTGCACGGAGCTTGTCATCGAGACCTCCATCGTCATTCCGAACGAATTTGAACGCTGAGGGAGGAGCCTTGCACTTCAGGACTTGTGGGTAAGGGCTCGTGACAAAATAACTTGTATTAAACCTCTTGCATAAGTAATTTAAGTCGTTGATTTTTCGAGGCACGGGAGGCGCGCGCGCTGCATGATGGAGGACTTATGCAAGAGGTCTAATGTCCCGACACGGAATAAAAGTAATAAGAAATTAGCAAGAGAAGTGGCTCGCAAGATCGACAGTGCGATGCAAGTGCTTATTATCATTATACTTTTGCTTGGGACGGCTTTCGCTTCAATATAACTCGTTGGCGGTGCCTATTTTATGCTGATTCAGTTTAAGGAGCAAATCTTGGCGGCGCTGCCAGCATGTTAAAAACCTAACAATACGATGAACCCGTCGCTGGCGGCCGGCACGCAACCGTGAGTACCCCAGAACGCGTCCCGGCCGCCAGCGCGGGTTATCGCGTATGTTAAATCCGGTAGGCGTACAGCCCAGAAGAGCATAATTTCAATGGATGAACCGAAGAAGACCTCTGTGCTGTGCTCACTGTGCTTGCGAGAAACGGCGCACGAAATATTATTTGATAAAACTAACATAGAATACGAGTCGATTCTAGATGCAGACCAAGGCATTACAACTTGGTCCGGTTATCAGTATGTACTGTATGAGTGCGCTGGATGTAAAAATATCGTGATGTATAAAGGGGTCCGATCAAGCGAGATCTTTCATGAAGACTACGGAGAATGGTGTGACTCATGGTATCCACCGAGAAAACTTCGTCGCACTCCGGTTTGGTGCAAAAATATTCCGCATGAGGAAAAAAATTTAATCGAAGAAATATTGATATCAATAAATTCATCCTGCTTATGTGTTGCATCAATGGGATTGAGGGCTCTATTCGATATGTTTGTTGTGCGTTCGATAGGTGACTTTGGAACATTCAAGAAAAAAATATCCGAAATGGTTAGACTCGGATATCTGTCAGCCAAACAAAAAGAGCTTATTGATCCAGTACTTGAGGTGGGACATGCTGCGTCCCATCGTGGCTACTCACCAGATGCAGAAGCAGTAATCTTCACCCTAGACGTGATAGAAAACATGTTGCACCAAGATTCGATGGCCTCGAACGTTCCTGAAGGAGTAAAAAACGCACCTAAAAGAAAACAGTAGATCTCTTGCAAAAGGTATTTAAGTCGTTGATTTTTGGCGTTCCAGACGGCTAGAAAGGGGGCTTTTGCAAGAGGTCTAATAGTAAGGTTCGAGCTGGAGGAAAAATAGACCGAATTTAACATTACATTGAACCGATCATTTGCGGCCGTCGCACAACCTGTGAGACCACAGAACATGTGTCGGCCGCAAACGTCGGTTAACGCTTTGTTAGCCTCCCATCAAAGAAGACTGCGGCACGCCAAAACTCCTGCTTCCAACAGATATAAACAATCGTTTTCTAGTTCCTGCGCCTGCACACAAACGATTACTTTGGCGGCGGGCTATACTCTACGTAGAATTGAGCTGCACTAGATGAAAGATCTGTTTCGAGGCTTCTACTCTTTAGAAGGACACGATTTCAACGTCCTTTGGAGCGAAGCGATAATCGTGTTCGACACGAATGTGTTATTGAATCTGTATAGATATCAAAGCTCTACGCGCGACGCTCTCTTAAGCGTCGTTGAAGGCCTAGGCAACCGTGTGTGGATTCCGTTTCATGTCGGCATAGAATACCAACGCAACCGTTTGAGTGTGATTGGAGAGCAACACCGACGATATGCTGAAGTCGACGCGATCGTCGCAAAGGCTGTAGACAATCTTAAAAACGAGTTCGATAGACTGCAGCTAAAGAACAGGCATAGCTATATCGATCCGGACAAAGTGCTAATGAGCTTACAAGCTGCGCAGTCGGAGTTCACGGCGGATCTCAAGAAGCTATCTGAGGCCAGCCTAACGGTTCGATCACCTGACGATATTCGCGATAGACTGGACAAAATTTTCTCTGGGAGAATTGGAGACCAGCCGTCGAATCAAAAGAACATAGACGATTTGTACGCTGAGGGTTCGGACAGATATGCTAGAAAAATTCCGCCTGGCTTCAAAGACAACAATAAGGAGGGGAAGGACGGTGATGAATTTTCATACTCAGGTTTGTCGTACAAGCAAAAATACGGAGATTTTTTAATCTGGAAACAAATACTATCTCATGCTAGGTCCGATAAGATTAAAAATATAATTTTCGTAACAGATGACAGCAAGTCTGATTGGTGGTGGAAAGTTGACAGCGGTGGATCAAAGACTATCGGACCACACCCAGAATTAGTTGATGAAATCTATCGAATCGCATCGGTAGAACGGTTCTACATGTACACGACAGATGGTTTTCTGAAGTATGCGAACGAGATGCTTGGTACGGACGTAACCAATGAGGCCATTGAAGAAGTGCGAGAAGTTTCAGTAGAAAAGAGAGAGTTACGTGAGCGACATCGAGAGTTTCAGGATAAGAAATTTCAAGTAGAAGAAGCAGTGTTCCGCTGGCTGCAGGAGAGCTTCCCCGATGTGAAGAGGCGCCAAGGATTCCCGGACTTAATCTCTTATCAAGAATCAAGAAAATACGGATTCGAAATTAAATATCTGCGCACCCCAACAGCGATTCTTCATAGACTTAAAGAAACGCTATACCGCGCCTATTACGCAATAAATGAAGATGATTTCTACGAAGTTGTACTGTTTTTTGTCGTCGATGATATAAAGCGTCTCACGGATATCGAGCGCAGAGTCAAAGGAATAGTAACTGAGTCCATGGGAAATATACGAATAGTTTTGGGCGTTGCGCATAACTTTAATGGAAGTGGAGATGTAGAGTTCGAGCGGTACATGGATTTCTCGCCGGGGACAGAGAACTATAGAACTCGCTCCTCACAGCGGTCGCTTATTGACGACGAGTAGGCACGTCCAATTGAGAGGCTAACTAGACCTCTTGCAAAAGGCACTTAAGTCGTTGATTCTTGGCGTGTCAGACGCCCAAAAATAGGCTTTTGCAAGAGGTCTAATGCGTCGAGCGTCAATGCGCCACCGCCGTCTTGCCCGAGAATGTCGCTGCACGACGGCGTGCGCGGTGAAACGGGCTCCCCTGACGGGTGTACAAGCCGATACCGGCTCCTCGGTGCGCCGAGTGCCTCGTCCGTGCCCACGCCCGATGCGGTGCCGGACAGGTGGGCCCATCCGGTGGGCCCATCCGGTGGGCCCATCCGGGATGACGGGCGCATCGGCAATGTCCGCGTGCTCGAGGCGGACCGCTGTCCGAAATGCCTGATCCGATCGGGCGGCGATCTCGCCCGCCCGGGCGCAGCTACGCGTCGAGCGTCTTCGCCGGGCCGAAGAGCTCGTAGTGCACCCGGTCATCGGGAACACCGCGTCGCCTCGGGATGGCGAGGACGTGCTTCAGCATCGGCGTCGGGCCGCAGAAGTAGTAGTCGGGACTGGCTCGGAACCCTCTTGGGCGAAGCGCAGCAAGCGTTTGCTCGAGGTGCTCGATGGCCATACGCTGGCGACCCTGGTCACCGATGACGAACAGCTGCGGGACCACTTGCTGCGGGTCTGACCGAAGACCCGGGTCCGGACCGGTACCCCTCACCCCGTCAAGCGGATATCATTCCGTCGGGTCGCAGCAAGGGATTCGGACCGGAACCATGCTACGAGACCGCGCCCTTCCCGCCCTGCTCGGGCTGTTGTCCTGCGCACTGCCGATGCACGCGGTCGACGCGCAGGGCGCGGCCGCCGGCACGTCGTCCATCGAGGACGGTCGGACCGACTCGCTGCCCGTCGTGCTGAGCACCGCCCGGTTGCGCCAGCCGGTGGCCGAGTCGCCGGCACCGGTGAGCGTCATCACCCGTTCGATGATCGAGGCGTCCGGTGCCCGGCACGTCGTCGACCTGCTGCGACTGGTACCCGGCT
>JAULKR010166119.1:0-24041 GCA_032356305.1 Prasiola linearis
AGGTGCTGCGGGTACATGATCTCGAAGCGCGCCGTCTCGGCCACCTGCCAGTCGATCTCGGGGTGGTTGCGCCCGTTGAAGATGTTGAACCCGACCTGGGCCGACGCGGGCAGTGACGAGCTGGCGACGAGCGCCGCCAGCGCGACGAGGAGGACACGGAGCATGGGCGTGGGGGAGACGACGGCGCAAGGTAGGCCGCGCGTCGAGCCGGACGAGCCACTTGCGCCCCCCAGCGATCCCGTCGGAACGAGCCCGGAGCTGTCGCTAGAGGCTGCCCGTCACCACGAGCACGTCATAGAGCGCGTGCGTCCACGCGGCCACCGCAAAGCCGCGCAGCAGGAAGACCGCGTTCAGCGCCAGCCCGAAGAGGAACCGAAACGTGAACACGGAGAGCGTGAACGGGTCCCCGTAGGGCCCCATGTGGTGGACCGCGCTGAACACGACCGCGCCCACGAGCGCCGCGACCACGTACGCCGTCGTCTGAGGCATCCGGCCGAGCCTCCGGAATGCCAGGAACATCCCGCCGACGAGCAGGACGCGAAACACCAGCTCTTCGTACAGCCCGGCGCCGATCGAGAGGGCGAGCTGGAGGCCGAGGCTCAGGCGCGCGAGCTGCGCGAGCGCGAGGTCCGGCAGCAGCCAGCCGCCGAAGATGGCGCCCACGGCGCCGCTCACGAGATACGCCAGCACGACGGCGTAGAGCAGCGACTCGGCGACGATGAGCGCGAAGTACTTGGCGACGAGCGGCGGACGCCGGTCCCGCTCGCGCCACCACACCACCCCCCCGATCGCGGCCACGACCACACCCAGCATCAGACCGCCCCCCAGCCCGACCGACGCCAGCACGTTTTTGATCCAGACGTCGGCCCCGACGCGGATGCGCCCCGTCCCTCCGTTCGCCAACACTATTCCGACCTCGTAGAGCACGAAAAGCGGCAGCGCCGCCCAGAACGCGTACGTCGCCGACCGCGTGATTGCGCGGTACCCCGTCGGAACCGCGCGAACTGTAGCCTCCGGCGATCCGGGGTGAGCGAGGCGTTCGACCTCTCGGGAGAGGCGGTCGAGGTCGTCGGGAGAGCTGGACATAGACGTGGAGCGCGCGCATGCCCCCTACGCGCACTCGTATCCCGAAGATGCACCGTCCTGGACGCACGACCCAGGACACGAGGCGAGCTGAGTGAGCACTCACAGGGGCGATGGCGCCTCCCGAAGCATTCTAGACTCGTCGAAAGATGATGCTGCAGAAGGGTGTCGAGCTGGGGAGCCCAAACGCCCTATGAGAACGGGGCGCCGCATTCGCCAGCTCGGGGTCACCCAGACGAGTCGGACCGCCACCTCGGCCGCCCCGCATCGTCAAGCGGGCGTCTCTACGGGACCTCGCGGATCTCGACGCGCCGCGCCGCATTGGGATCGAGGCCGAGCGCCGTAGCGGCGGCGGCCGACAGCTCGATGAGATAGGCCTCGCTCACCGGTCCACGGTCGATCACGCGGACGAACGCGGTCCGCCCACTCGCTGGGTTCGTGACCAGGAGGACCGTGCCGAACGGGTAGTCGCGGTGGCTGGCCGTGAACTCGAGCGGGTCGTAGGCCTCTCCGCTCTGCGTCACCCGCCCCGACATCACGTCCGGGTAGACGAGCGCCAGCCCGCTCGCGACCAGCTCCGGGAGCGTGCGCTCGGCAGCATCGGACGGCCGGACGCGTGTGGGTAGGTGCAGGACGGTGCCGGGCTCCAGGGGCGCCGTCGAAAGGGCGTTGCCCGCCACGAGGGCATCCAGACTCACGCCGTAGCGTGCTGCGATGCTGTAGAGCGTCTCGCCAGGCTCGCTGAAGTGAACGAGGTCGGCTGGCACCGTCGTCCGCTCGATGGACCACTCCCGCGCTTCGGAGAGCGGGATCGCGCGAGCCGGCGCCGTCCGCGGGGTGACGGGTCGCGTCGCGGGCCGATCCGGGCGTGTGACCGGGTCACGAGGGGCCGCCGGACTCCCGGGTGCCTCCGTCACATCCGAGGGAGCCGCAGCGGCCCCGCTGCCGGACACGCGGAGGCGCTGCCCGACCTCGATCTGGTCGCCCTCGATGCCGTTGAGGCGCCGCAGTGCCGAGACCGACGTGTCGTACCGGAGCGCGATCCGAAACAGCGTCTCGCCCGACGCGACGACGTGGATCTCACCGTCCGACGGTGCCGGCAGGTCGGCCGGGCTTCTGTCGACGGTCGGAGTGGAAGGCGGATCAGGCTGGCGCGGATCGGGCTGGCGCGGCGCGGACCGCTCGTCCGCGCCCGAGCGGTCGGACAGGCGCAGCGTCTGCCCGACCGTGATGTAGGTGCCCTCGATGCCGTTGAGACGACGCAGCTCCTCGATGTCGACGCCGTACGTCCGCGAGATGCGGAAGAGCGTCTCGCCTGCCTTCACGACGTGCGTGTCGCTCGTCTGGGCGCTCGGAGGCGTCGCCAGCCCGACGAGGAGGACGGTCGCGAGAGCGAGGAGAGAAACGAGGCGGCGCATGTCAGTCATCGTCGAAGCCGAGGCCTTCGGCCTCTAGGAGGGCGCTCTGCAGCTCGGCGCGGGCATGGAGGTCGCCCGCGGTCGTCGCCTCGCGGATGCCCGACCGGAACGTTTGCAGGGCATCGTCCGAACGGTCGAGCTGGTGGTAGAGCGCGCCGAGGTGGTAGTACGTCCCCACGTACGCCGGGTGGTCCCGAACGAGATCCTCGAAGATTGCGACCGCCTGCCCCACGTCACCGGCCTTGCGGTGCTCCTGAGCCAGCGCGAACCGCGTGAACGGATCGTCGGGGTCGTCGAGCAGGAAGGCCTGGAGGGCGGCGATACGGTCCACGAGACGAGAGGGAAGAATCCGTGGGAGCCAGAACGCGAGAAAGCCCGCATTTCGGGCGGAGCGGTCAAGGTAGCCCTAAAACCCAGCCTGCCCGATGCCGCCTACCAGCTCCCGCCCGCACCGCCGCCGCCGCCGAACCCGCCTCCAAATCCACCGAACCCGCCCCCGCCGAAGCCTCCGCCCCCACCGCCGAAGCCGCCTCCGCCAAACCCGCCGCCGAAGCTTCCTCCGCCGAAGCCCGGAATCACGATGACGCCGGGACGCCGCGAGCGCCTGCGCGATCCGCCGGACGAGGGCGGGCTGGGACCGCCCTTCTGCCGGCTTGCGAGCACCATCAAGATCAGGAAGATGACGAGGACCAAGAACATCGCCTCCGCCAGCCCGTCGCCTCCGCCAGGCTGCGCCGTCGGCATGGCCTCGAACTCACCGTCGAGCGCCGCCATCATGGCATCTGTAGCCCGGTCGATGCCCGCGAAAAACTGCCCCTGTCGGAAGCTGGGGACGAGGACGTCTCGCACGATCCGGCCCGCACGAGCGTCCGTCAGCTCGCCCTCCGCCCCGAATCCGGTCGTGATGAACAGCTCGCGGTCCTGGAGGGCGACGAGCAGGACCACGCCGTTGTCGCGTCCGGCCTGTCCCACGCCCCACGCTCGCAGGATCTCGGTCGCGTAGTCGACCGGCGCTACCCCGTCCGTCGTAGGCACGAGGACGACGGCGATCTGGGTGCTCGTCGAGTCGTCGTAGGCCGTCAGCTTCCGTTCGAGTGCGTCGCGCTCGCCCGGCGAGAGCGTGCCTGTGTAGTCGTTGACCAGGCGCGGCGGGTTCGGCCTCGCCGGAATGTCGTAGCGCGACGTGTACGCCTCCTGCGCCTGAGCCGCAGGCACCAGGGCACTCATCGCCGCACCGACGGTCGACAGCCCGAGGAGCGCCAGCCCGAGAAAGCTCGCCAGCCCGACGGCCGCGCACACGACGACGGCAAACGCGGGACGACGGATCACGGGACGCACAGGGGCGGAGACGAGCTGGCGAAAGATGAGATCAGTCGAACGACACGTCCGGCGCCTCGTCCGCTCCGTCGACGGCCTCGAACGGCACGCGGCGGTCGACGTCCGCGAAGCCCGCCACGAGGTTGGTCGGGAACGTCCGGACCCGCCCGTTCAGGTCGGCCACGGCCGCGTTGTAGTCGCGCCGCGCCGTCGCGATCCGGTTTTCGGTCCCTTCGAGCTGGTTCTGGAGGTCGCGGAACGCTTCGGTGGCCCCCAGCTCGGGGTAGTCCTCCCGGACGACGTTGATGAGACTGCCGAGCGACGCGCCGAGCGCGACCTGTGCATCCTGGTAGCGCTGGAGCGCCGCCGGGTCGCTGAGGTCCTCCGACGTCACGTTGACCTCGGTGGCGCGCGCCCGTGCCTCGGTCACCTCCTGGAGCGTCTCGCTCTCGAAGTCGGCCGCGCCCTGGACGGTCGCCACGAGGTTCGGGACGAGGTCCGCGCGGCGCTGGTACTGGTTCTCGACGTTCGCCCACTCGCCTTCCACCTGCTCGTCCTGCTGGACGAGGCTGTTGTACGCCGAGCAGCCGGAGCAGCCAGCAAAGCCGACGAGGAGGACGGCGACGAGAAGGATGATGGCTCCAGTGCTTCGCATGGCGGGGGCGATTCGGGTGGGACGAATTCGGGTGAAAAAGCGGACCTGGCTATCATACGCCCCCACGTGCCGTGCAGATTCCTGCGCGCCCGATTCCTCGCTCCGCGTTTCCCACCCGATGGACCTCTTGCCTGCCCTCGATGCCGTCCATGTCATCGGCGACCGCGTGCTCATCCGCCCCGAAGACCCCGAAGACCGTACCGATACCGGCCTCTACCTTCCGGTCGGCGTGCAGAGCAAGGAGCGCGTCCAGGGAGGCCGCATCGTCAAGACCGGACCGGGGCACCTCGTCGCCAACCCGGACTTTTCCGACGCCGAGCCGTGGGCCAGCCAGGAGGCGGTCCGCTACCTCCCGCTCCAGGCCCGGACAGGCGACTACGCGCTCTTTCTCCGCAAAGAGGCCATCGAGCTGGAGTATGGCGGGACCTCGTACCGCATCGTTCCTCATGCCGCTCTTCTCGCGCTTGTCCGCCCCCAGCACCCCGAGGACGCACCCGATTTCGGATCTCGATAGCACCAACTCGCGCGCGGCACGCGATCTGAGCGCGACTCCCGTGAACCCTCCCGGCCTCCCCCGATGAGCCTTGTGACCCTCGATGAAGGCGCCCTTCCCGCCACGCCGTCGCTCGACGTCGAGCACGCGCTCGTCGACGTGTCTCGGTTGCTCGTCTCCAGCAAAGGGGCCGACCTGCGACACGTCCTCGAAATGCTAGGACAGGCGCTGGACGCACGCTGCGCCTACTTCGCGTTCGAGACGGCGGTCCATCTCGCGCCTTCCGAGGGCTCCATCCTCGACGGCAACGCCGCCCCCGCCCTCCTCCCCTCCGATCTCGCCGGCAAGACGATCGCGTGGACCCGCGACGGCTCTCCACTCGACCCTCTCAACCCCGAGGGCGTCTCGAAGGCCGGGAGCGACCCATCGCGCCGCGTCTGCCTCGTCGAGCGCTCCGAAGGCCACACCACGTTCGCCGTCCCCCTTCTGACCGAGGACAGCCAGTTCGTCGGCTATCTGGGATTCGAGCGCGAGGGCGCCACCGATCTGTCGGACAGCTACGGGCGCATCCTGTCCGTCCTGGGCGACGTGCTCGGCGCGCACCTGAGCCGCCTCGCGACCGAGGAGGCGCGCCAGCAGACAGAGGAGCGCTGGCGCCATCTCGTCGACCGCCACCCGGACGCGATCCTCGTCACCGTCGAGGGCTCGATCCTGTTCGGCAACGACACCGCCGTCCAGTTTCTCGGCGCCCCCGACGCCGACGCGCTCCGCGCGCTCTCCTTTCGCGACGTCGTCTCGGCAGAGGACGAGAGCGCGATTGCCGAGGGACAGGCGCACCAGCTCGCGAGCTCGTCGTCCCGGCCCTTCGAGCACGTCATCATCCGTCTCGATGGCGAGGAGCGAACCGTCGAGTCGCTCTCCGTCCCGTTCCCCGGGCTTCCCGGCGCGGTTCAGACCGTCCTCCGCGACGTCACCGAACGGAAGGTGAACGAGCAGCGCTACCAGACGTTCGTCGAGACGATCTCCGAGGGCGTCTGGCGCATCGACCTCACCGAGCCCGTCGCGCGCGAAATGCGCGCGCGCGAGCAGGCCGATCACATCCTCGCCCACGGTCGGCTAGCCGAGCTGAACGCCGCCATGGCGCGGCTGTTCTGGCCGGACTCCGTCGCGCCGATCGGCGCTTCGGTGGCCGAGCTGGTGCCGCTCCACGGCTTGCCGCTCTTCCGCGCGTTCGTCGATGCCGGCCACCGGCTTCACGGCCACGAGGTCGCGTTCCGCCAGCCCGGCGAGCCCCCCCGGTCGTTCTCCGTCAACGCCGTCGGGCAGTTCGACCACGGGCAGCTGAGCGCCGTCTGGGGGAGCTGCACCGAGATCACCGATCGCGTGGAGATGGAGCGCGCGATGGTGTCGGTTCTCGAAGAACAGCAAGAGCGCATCGGCCGAGACCTCCACGACAGCGTCGGCCAGCTCCTGACCGGCGTCCGGATGCTCAGCGACAGCCTCGCTGCTCGCGTGGAGGACGCAGGCGGCGCCGAAGCCGCCACGCGCGTGGCGACATACGCCTCGGAGGCGCTCGACCGCGTCCGGGCGATCTGCCGCGGCCTCGTCCCCCCCCAGCTCTACAACGAAGGCGCCGCGACCGCGCTCGCCGAGCTGGTGACGCACGTCGACGCGCTCAGCCCCACGCGTTGCATCTACCGCCACGACGGCCGCGCGGACCTGCGCGACGCCGACGCTGCGCTCCAGCTCTACCGCATCGCGCAGGAGGCGCTCGCGAACGCGCTCAAGCACGCCAGCGCCGAGACCGTCTGGGTCTATTTCGGCTACGACGACGACGACCTCGTCATGGAGATCGAGGACGACGGCCGCGGCTTCGTCCTCAATGCGAAGCGCGCCCGGTCGATTGGACTCTACAGCATGACGCGGCGCGCGCACAGCATCGGCGCTGCCCTCGTGATCGAAACCCGCCCCGGCGCCGGCACAACCGTCCGCGTCTCGATTCCGCGTGTGTTCCGGCACTACGAGCGCCCCGTCCTCGTCGAGGACCCTGATGTTGCCCTCGACCTCGTCCACGCCCTCGACCCTTCCAAGGCCTCCCCGGCTCGCAGGAGCGACCACAAATGAGTGCCTCAATGGGCACCTATCCCGCGCAATGTCCTGTATTGGACGCATGGCTTCCGACCCAAACCCTGAGCCCGGGACGTGGCACGACTTTGGTACGCCCTGAAGTCTCCTCCTACTGACCGATGGCTGAGCTTCCCCCGACTCGTACTGGCCCGATCCGCATCCTCGTCGTGGACGACCACCCGGCCGTGCGCGACGCCATCGCCGACGCCGTCGGCGACCAGCCCGACATGGAGCTCGTCGGGCTCGCAGGCTCCGCCGACGAGGCCTTCGAGCTGCTCCGCACCGCTCGCCCCGACGTCGCCGTCGTCGACATCTCGCTCGGCGACGCCCACGGGCTCGACCTCGTGCAGAACCTCCGCGCCGAGCTCCCCGCGCTCGAAGTCGTCGTCTTCTCGATGTACGACGAGGCCGTCTACGCCGAGCGCGCGCTCCGCGCCGGCGCCCGCGGCTACGTCCGCAAGTCCGAGCCCACCACGGCCGTCACGGAGGCCATCCGCGCCGCGGCCGCCGGCGAGATCTACCTCGCGCGCCGGGCGGCCAGCCGGATCCTCTCGAAGGTGGCCTTCGGCGGGCGCGGCGAGCCCGCGCGCAGCGGCGCGGCGAGCGACGAGGCGAGCGCGGACGAGCGCGGGCCGGGTCTCGAGGAGCTGACCGACCGGGAGATGGCGGTGTTCCAGCTCTTGGGCCAGGGCCGGCCGCCGGACGAGATCGCCGACCGGTTGAACCTGAGCCGCAAGACGGTCGAGACGTACCGCCGGCGGGCGAAGGAGAAGCTGGGGCTGGACTCGGTGACGGAGCTGCTGCAGTTCGCGATCCAGTGGACCTACGCCCAGAGCGCGTCCTAGCCCAGCGCGCGTCCCAGCCCAGCGCGCGTCCCAGCCCAGCGCGCGTCCCAGCGAGGGCCGCGCCAGCCCGGCGTGGAGGCGATGCCGATCCGGCAATCAGCTCGCCGGCGCCAGCCCGACCGAAGAGATACCGTGAGAGGGCATGCGCCTGTGTGGCGGCGATGGGGTGCCAGCTCGCCAAGCGGGTCCACGAGCTGGCGGGAAACAGATCCAGCCGACGCTCCAGCTGACGCGTAGAGCAATTCAGACAACGAACGCGGCGAAGTGACTTGCGCCAGAGGAGACACTCGGTGGGTGTCAGACCTTCCGTCGCCGTTTGGATGCGCAACGCTACTATGATGCAATAGTTATGATGTAATGGTCTTGGGACCCACCACCGGCCCCCCTCGCCGGGTCCACCGCATGTCTACCGCATGTCTACCCGAACGGATTCCCTTTTCTCCGCGTCTGAGTCGGTATTCCATCCGATTCTCCGTGGATCCTCGCCCGGCCTCGCCATGACCTCCAGGACCGGCCCGATTCGCATTCTCGCCGTGGACGACCATCCGGCCGTGCGCGACGCCATCGCCGACGCCGTCGGCGACCAGCCCGACATGGAGCTCGTCGGGCTCGCGGGCTCCGCCGACGAGGCCTTCGACCTGCTCCGCACCGCCCGGCCCGACGTCGCCGTCGTCGACATCTCGCTCGGCGACGCCCACGGGCTCGACCTCGTGCAGAACCTCCGCGCCGAGGCCCCCGCGCTCGAGGTCGTCGTGTTCTCGATGTACGACGAGGCCGTCTACGCCGAGCGCGCGCTCCGCGCCGGCGCCCGCGGCTACGTCCGCAAGTCCGAGCCCACCACGGCCGTCACGGAGGCCATCCGCGCCGCGGCCGCCGGCGAGATCTACCTCGCGCGCCGGGCGGCCAGCCGGATCCTCTCGAAGGTGGCCTTCGGCGGGCGCGGCGAGCCCGCGCGCAGCGGCGCGGCGAGCGACGAGGCGAGCGCGGACGAGCGCGGGCCGGGTCTCGAGGAGCTGACCGACCGGGAGATGGCGGTGTTCCAGCTCTTGGGCCAGGGCCGGCCGCCGGACGAGATCGCCGACCGGTTGAACCTGAGCCGCAAGACGGTCGAGACGTACCGCCGGCGGGCGAAGGAGAAGCTGGGTCTGGACTCGGTGACGGAGCTGCTGCAGTTCGCCATCCAGTGGACCTACGCCCAGAGCGCGTCCTAACGAGCGCGAACAGCGAGCGCGGAGCGCGCACGCGGACCGGACCCTCAGTCGGCGGCGACGCCCGTTCGGCCCGACGGACACCGCGAGTGGGTGAGGCTCTCTAGTCGACTTCCGTATCGGTGCCCGGCTCCACGAGTGGCTCCATGACCCGGCGGAGCGCGACGAACGACGTATACCGTACCTGCGACCAGACGTCGTCCTGCGCGAGCAGCGTCAGGCGAATGCGATCTTTGATGTCCAGCACGGGCGCGTCATGGAACGTGCGAAAGTGCGCCCGGATGTGCTCTGCGAGGTCGACCGCGCGAGCGTCCGCCTTCGCCGGCTGAACCGCGTCGGGGGGCAGCTCCGCCCCCAGTTCGTCGACCGCCAGGACAACGGCCAGCCCGACCGCTCGACGGCAACTGGCCTGATCGGCCAGATTCCACAGTAGCGGCCAGTCGACCAGTTTGCCGATCTCCGCGAGGTCGCTTACGAGCCGGAGCCGGTTCCACTGGTCCTTGAGCGCGTTCACGCTGAGCGCGACGAACAGGTCCTCCCAGGACAGCACCGGCACGTCGACACCGGACGTCTGGAGACGCCGGGAGCGGCGTTGGAGGTCTGCAAAGGGAAGGTGGTAGGCGTAGCCGCGCGGCACCAGGTCGACGTGCACGTCGGCCGTCGACACCTGCGACCCGGTCGCCCGCCCGAAGCTGTACTCGCCGTGGATGTAGAGGTAGCCGTTCTGCTGCCTCTGGCTCTTTTTCCACCGCAGGAATCCCATCCCCCGCAGGATCGACTCGACGCGGCCGAAGTCTTCCCGGCGGATCAAAAAGTCGTTGTCTACGAACGGCCGGCGGGACGCGTCCCCGAACGCTTCCGCGAGCGACGGCCCCTTGAGAACGAGAAACGGCACGTTCACCTCGTCGAAGGCGTCCGCAATCTGCTTCAGCTCCGAGGACAAGAACAGCACTTGCATCGCACGCTCCATCGCCGCCGCCCGCAAGGTCTGCGTGATCGCCTCCGGAGCGAGATCAGACGCGTAGTCCCGGAGGTGGACATACAGGAGCGGAACGAGCCTGTGGTAGGCCGCCAGCTGGAGCACCGTCGGCCAGTCGACGCTGTCGCACGCCTCACGAAACGCCGTCTGCTCCTCCGGGCTCATCTCCGCCCGCGCCACGTGACGCAGCAGTGCGTATTCAGGGGTATCGTTCAGAATCATTCGGAGAAGCGTCGGAGCACGAACGTACGCAGAGACGGCTTACGGGGCGAGAACGAGTTCAGCGATCACAGCTCGGTGATCGGACACGCCCGCCGGGAGGATATCGGCCAACCGAACGGTCCACTCAACACTCGCAAGAATGGCATCGATCCGCACGAGGGGCCGATCGTCGGGATACGTCGCCCTCCACAGGCTAGACCCCAGCGCATCGACCAAGCCCGTTGCGACGTGACTGTACGACCACTGGTCCGGGGTTGCGTTGAAGTCACCGATCACGAGAAACGGAAGGGACTCTGCATCGAGCGCGCGTCGGAGCGCGCGGGCCTCGGCTTCGCGATCTATGAAGTCTGCGCGCGTCGCACGCGCAGCTGACCACCAGCTCGACTCCCCCTTCCACGGGCGCGGGGCCCGGAACGAGCGAAAGTGCACGTTGTAGACCGCGATCGTCCTCTCGTCCCACACCAGTTCCGTCCGCGTGTACCGACCGTATCCCGTCTCACTCGTCGAGTCGAGCCGCGCCATCTCCGACCGCGAGGCAGGAAGGCGAGAAAACAGCGCTGTCCCAAGGGCTGACAGCACGCCATTTCTCTGGGGCGGACCGGCGAAGGTCGTCAGCGTGTAGTCGGAGGTCTGCAGGAGCGCGAGAGGGGCGCCCTGTGCCCCCCAGCTCCCGGACTCCTTTCCCGGTCGGATCGACACCTCCTGGAATCCCACGACGTGCGGATCGGCCTCGGAGAACCGCTTTGCAATCGCGTCGACCTGACCGCGCTGACTGTAGGCCGCGTTCAAAGTCATCACCCGCATCCCCGGCCCGTTGCCCGCTCGCCCCGACCGCTCAGACGCCCGAACGAGCGGTGCTCCGGCGGCCGCGAGATGCACGATCGCCAGTATCCAGGCCCCAGCCCGACGTGACCGGTGGGCGTAGACCGCCCAACAAACGCCCACCGCTCCGGTGACCGGCGCGGCGACGGGCAGCACGAGCGCAGCGAGCTGGGGCCACCAGACCGTGCTCGGAGGCACCACCCGGGCCGTCAGCCCGGCGACCGTCGTTGCGAGCGCGCCAACACCGGCCAGCCCTCCCAGAAGGATCGATGCGCGCCCAAGCCCCCGTACGGCCCGCCGCGCGGTCGAGCTGGCGACCGGTGCTCGCATCTACCGGCTCGGCGAGGCGTCGGTCGCCAATGTGCTGGCACGGTTGGCGCCGTCGCCACCGCTCACCTGGCGCATCTGAGTCGCCCACGACGACGCGTAACGCCCTCCCATCTCGATCAGCTCCTGGTGCGTTCCGGACTCGACGATCTTGCCGCGCACCATCACGTGAATGATGTCGGCTCGCATCGCCGTCGTGAAACGGTGTGTGATGATGAGCGACGTCTTGCCTTCGACCATCGTCTCGTAGCGACCCAGCCACTCGTTCTCAGCCCATGAGTCCATGAAGCTCGTCGGTTCATCCAGGATGACGATCGGCGCGCGGCGGTAGAAGGCGCGCGCAAGGGCCATGCGTTGCCACTCGCCACCGCTCAGCTCGCGCCCCCCCTCAAACCAGCGTCCCAGAATCGTGTCGTAGGTCTTCGGCAACCGGTCGATAAAGCTATCGGCGCCGGCAGCGATCGCGGCATCCTTCATCACGGCGCGATCCTGAGGGTGTTCAGGGTCTCCAAACGTGATGTTCTCGCGGACGGTAATCTGGTACCGCATCGGGATCTGGAACATCACTGAGATCTTCCGGCGCAGGCTCTCCACCGAGAACCGGCGGAGGTCCTTCCCGTCGACCGTCAGGCGCCCGCGATCAGGATCGTAGAACCGGCAGATCAACTTGATAAAGGTGCTCTTTCCGGCCCCGTTCTCGCCGACGATCGCCACCTTCTTGCCCGCCGGAATCTCGAGGTTGAGCCCTTCGAGAGCCGGGTCGTCGCTTCCCGGATACGTGAACGTGACGTCCTCAAACCGGAGGCCCTCCGCCATGTCGTCCGGGAACGGCTCGGCGCTCTCCGCCTCGATGGTATCGGTCTCGAGCGCGAGAAACTCGAACAGGTGGTCGAGGAAGAGGGTATTCGTATACGCCCCCCCGGCACTCTGAAGGATCGAGCCGACGAGGGACTGTCCTTGAGAGAAAGCCGAGTAGAACAGGGCCAGATCCCCGACCGTCGCCCGACCGTCGAGCGCGCGCACGATGATCCATCCCATCACGAGAGCCGTCACGACGAGCCCGATCATGGCCGCCCCCAGCCGGGCGATGACCTGCTTTTTCAGAAGGTCCAGACGCTGCTCACGGAGAGCGATGCGGGTAGCGTTGTAGAGGTCCCGGAAAACCGACCCGATCTTGTTGATCCGGATCTCGGCGGCGGCATACGCCTGGGTCAGCGTGAGGTCGTAATACTGCGCCTTGCGGCGCTCGGACGTCGTGGACTTCCACCAGTCGTGGTAGCGCTGGTTGTGCTTCACCACGATCAGGAACGCCGGCGCCGCGCTCAGCAGGAGCGCGAGGGGGATCCAGACCGCGTAGGTCACGAGCAGGATCGCGATCGAGATGAGCGTCACGAGCCCACTCACCAGCCCGCCGACGTTGCTGAGAAGCTGGAGCGTTCGGCCGCTCGCCTGCGAGTTGACCTGCTCCAGCAGGTCGTGGTAGGACGGCGACTCGTAAAACGCGAAGTCCACGGCGGCGGCCTTCTCGTGAATGAGCCCCTTGACGTAGTCGTTGACGTGCTCCGCCTGCCCCGTCGACACCCACTCATTGACGCCCCCGAGGATGCGCTGGAGCAGGAGCACCATGCCCATCAGGACGGCGGGCACGAGGACGCCTTGCGCCGCCTCCCACGAAACCCCGGCCCCGATCGCATCGCTCGCGCCGTCGACGACCCACTTCGTGAGGTAGACCACGATCGCCGGGAGCAGCCCCTGGACCACGAGCAGCAGCGCCCAGACGATCGTCCAGGCCCGAGCGGCCTTCCAGATGAGGGCGAGCGCGCGACGAGCGGAGGGAATCCAGCTGAACACAGGCAGAGGGGAATCGCGTAAGGTCTAGCCCTGTGCGGTGATGTCGCGCGCCATGACATCCTCGATCAGAGACTGGATCGCAGGGAGGTCGTCGAGCGAGCGCCGGCGATGGAGCATCTTGACCGGCACCGTCCGGAGCAGGCGTGCGCACCGATCGAGGTGGTCCCGGATCAGCCCCGGCGTGTTCGTCTCGACCAGGCTGTTGGCGCGCGTGTGCACGATCAAGCGCATCAGCGCCTCCTGGGCGGGGATCTCGACGGCCGCCAGCTCGTCGCGGAATCGGTTTTCGAGGAGAAAGAGGGCCTGGAGCGGTAGGGGGCGGTCGGCGAGCGGGTGGTCTTCGCGCGCCAGCTTGTGGCCGGCCCGGTCGAGCGGCAACAGCAGCGACTCGTCGGCGACGAGGTGCGCGGCGGCGTCTTTCACGAGGCGGATCTGGCCGTAGGACGGGATCGCAAACGGCACTCCGTCCGCGTCAAAGTCGACCACGAGCGTGTCATCGGAGAGCAGCGTGTACCCGTTCTGGCACATGTACTCGGCCAGCGTCGACTTTCCCCAGCCCGACTCGCCGGCGACCGCCACCACATGGCCATCCGCGTCGGCGACGGCCGAGGCGTGGAACACGAGGAGGCCGCGCTGGCGCAGGAGCGTCGCCATCAGTTCGCCGAGAACCGTGCCGACGATCGCCGCCTCCAGCTCGTCCTCGTACAGGTCGATCGAGACCTCCTTCCCATCGGCGACGAGGACGCGCCCCATGTCGCCACGGTACGTCCCCCAGATCCACTGGTCGCCTTGTTCGCGCGCTTGAACGATATCGTCGGGGAGAGGACGATTTCGGATCTGAACGTCCGGCTCGCCCGAGCCGGGTTCGACGCCGGGGAGCGCCATGTCAGACTCGATCGTGAGTCCGTATGCGGTATAGAGAGCCATGGAACGCGGGCCTGTAGAGAGTATGAGGCCAGAGCAAATATCGCTCCTCTCCAGCGCGTCCGGCAGAACGCCCGAGAAGAAGAGTCATCGGGGACGCGTCACGAACGCAAATCGCGCGCCGGCACCGAAGTGACGACGCGCGATCCGTCAAGGCAACGGCCGAGCTGGCGACTCGCCGAGGCGAGGTCGAGCTGCCCGACACGCGGGTTGCTTAGAGGCAGCTGCCGTCGCCGTCGGAGCCGGTCGCGCACTGGTTGATCGAACCGGTGCCACGGTTGATGATGGCGCCCTGGGGGTCGAAGGACTGGTCCTCGACGTCCTCGGAACCGAAGATGCCGGTGAGAGCGCCGACCTGGCCGTACTCGACGAGGGTGGGGGTGTTGTAGGTCTTCATGATTGAAGGGGTGTTGTGGATGCCCTGGCTTCCCGGCGGTCTGTGGCCGCTCACCGTCCGCGGTGCGGTGGGAGCCCCAGAAGAGAGCCGGAGAGATCGGGCGAGGTGGAAATGAACCCGTAGCCTGAATGGCGTTCGGGTGAGAGTCCTATACCGCGAGGTATCCCTCTCAGATCCCTAAAGTAGGGCTCAAAGCCGGGGTTCTACCCTGATGGAGCATGCGCTTATGGCGCATAGCGAGTGCTCCGTAGTACACCTGAGTTCGTCAGCTCGTCGCCTCTACGGCGGTGGCGTGCGGGTCGCTTCCCCATACGGAGGTCCCCTCTGGGCCCTCCGGCCACTGCTGGTTGAGCCAGAGGATGGCCGTCGAGATCCACGCCAGATGCGTCATTTCCGTATCTGGCAGCGGCCCATCCAGGCGCGCGTACCGACGCAGACGATCCATGTCCAGGTATTCCTCCACCCACCCCGGATCTTCCGCGAGCTGGCGGAGGCGGGACGCATCGTGGACGCGCAGCGCGCGATCGACCGCAGGCGTCATGCGGGCTTTGCCGATGCGCCACGCAACCGTATCGGGAAGCCGCCCCGCGAGTGCTTTGCGCAGAACGTATCGCGTCCATCCATCGGAGAAGCTTTGCTCCGGCGGTAGCGCGAGGCACAGTTCCACGACGCGCCGGTCGAAGAACGGATGCGTGAGATCGAATCCCAACGCAGCGGCAAGCTGAGCTGGCGTCCGGAGGGCCCCCTGGACGTTCGCGCCCGACAGCATCTCGCGCTGGGCTTCGCGGAGTTCCACGCGCCCCAGTTCGTCCATCCGAGGCATCGCTGACGGGCTGAGGTCCACGCCGCTCCGCTCCGCGAATGCAGCATCGACGAAACGTGGAATGCCCCCTGGACGGGCTCTCCACGTCGCTTCACGATGCTCGAGATTGGCAGACCGTGGCTTGAGCATGGTGCGCCACAGTTTGCGGACCGCATCGGTCCCGTCGATCCCCGCCTCGCGCTGCGCCGTCCAGATGGACCGGAGCAGCTTGGCTCGGGATCCGAACGCCGCCTGATCGACCAAGACCGGCCAGCCATACTGACCGAATACACCCGCGAACGTGCCGAAGGCCTCCTGAAAGCCCTGCACATGATCCGCACGCCTGTAGTGCGCGTTCATCGCGTGCGCCATCTGGTTGAACGCGCGCCAATCTCCACGCTCTGCCGCCTCGCGGAGGACCGAGTCGCCGTGCCCGACGACAGTGTCGCCGTCGAACCCGTCCATCACCACGCGCACACCGGCGTCGCGCGCAGCGAGCAAGAGCGCCCACCCCTGATGCTGTGTCCCCCCCACCAGCCCGTCGTCGAGGACCGAGTAAACGTCGGCGATGTTGCCGAGGGGGCTGAGGTCATCGGCCGGGACCATGTGGGGCACGAACCCGCCCTGGTCGATGACCGCCTGGGCGTACGCTCGCTCGTCCGTCGTCGGCGTCGCGTCGAACGTGAGCGTAAAGGTGTGGAGCGGCCCGCCGTCCCGCTCGCGAAGCGCGTCGCGCGCGACGACCGCGATCGACGACGAGTCGAGGCCTCCACTGAGCTGCGCGCCGACCGGGTACGCGCTCCGTGTGCGGTCGCTGACTGCACTGTCGAATGTCTCCCTGAATGCCTCGATCCCGGCGTCGCCCTGGAGCGACCCGAGCCCTGTTCCCGGTCCGATCTCGTAATAGGTCCACCGCCGCACGCCAGTCGAGCTGGCGACGACTGCCTGAGCCGGTGCCACGGATCGGATGCGGTCGAAAATCGACCGCTCAAGGTCGGTCCGGGTGCCGCTCAGATAGTGAGCCAGCCGGACGGTGTCGATCGTGTCTGGGATCTCGGCGAGTGCGAGGAGGGCTTTGGCTTCCGACGCAAACGCGAACAGGCGCCCCGGAGCGTCGTGATAGTACAGGGTTCGGACGCTAAACGGGTCGACCGCCGCAAATACGGTTCGGTCCCGAGAGTCCCAGACCGCGAAGGCAAAGTCGCCGTGGAGGTGCTCCGGCGTCTCGTGCCCCCACTTGAGGTAGGCGCGCAGCAGGAGGTCCGCGTCGGTCGGACCGTTCGCCAGCCCGACGGCCGCGCGGTCGAGGCCGAGCTGGTGGGCCAGGTCTTCACGCGCGTCGAGGCGGAGGTCGGCGACGAGCGTGACACCACTCGCGCTGTGGTGCACGGGCTGGCGCTCCCTCAGGTCCTCCGGGGTCACCGCGAGCCGGAGATGTGCCACCGCCACCGGGCCGCTCGCCCATGCCTCGATCCCGTCGGGGCCACGATGGGCCATCCGTGCGGCCATCCGTCGGAGGTCCGACTCCGCCGCATCCCGACCATCGAACCGCAGAGTGCCCGCGATGCCGCTCACGAGGTACCGCTCAGCTCACGGACGGACGGCGCCGTCGGGTCGAGAGATTCGAGCAGAGCATACTTCGTCGGGGAATCGGCTCCGCCGAGGATGACCCGTCCGTCGCGCTCCAACCATGCGTGAGCCGCCAGCTCGCCGTCTTCCATTCGCGCTCCAATCTTAAGGTCCGATTCGTAGCCATCGCGGCTCAGTAGCCAGCGCGCCGCCAAGGCCTGTGAGAGACACGGCATGTCGCCGAGAAACGTCCGACCCACCCAGTCCGCCACCTGAACAGTTCGCACATGCTGTGGCGAGGGCTCTGCTGCAGGCCGCCGAGCCGGCTCGAAGACACGAAGGACCGTTCGGTAAGGCAACACCCAGAGCGCGACGCGAGCGCCCAACACGACCGGCGCAACGCGGGCCAGGGCCCCCCACGTCGACAGCGGGAGGGTCACCACTCGTCGGGCCAGTCGAAAAGGGCGGGCGAGCATGACGCTACCCTTCGACGTGAATCAGCCCCCGGGAGGAGAGTGTGCTCAGGAACCCGTTGATGTCCTCACGGAGCCGCTCGCGGCTGACGTCGTACTCGAGAGCGAGCGCTTCTTCGATATGGGCGACGCTTTGCGGCTCCCGGACCAGTTCCAGGATCCTGGCGGCGACCTCGTTGAGGCCGAAGTAGCGACCGGATGCCGGATCGAGGATAACGGCCTCCCCGCCCAGGTCCGCCGAAGCGAGGCCGGGTGCAATCGTAACGATCGCGTTAGAATCGAACGAACGAGACACAGAAGTCGATGTGAGAGCGAGCGTTGACAAGATAGAGACCAGCTAGGATCAGGGGGTGGGAGAGAGTGTGAGGTCGGATGGCGGCTCGGACTCTCTACGCCTCCAACTGAGCGGCAACCATCGTGCCGTCACCGGAGGAGCTTCCAGATGAATCGGAGGGCGTCGTCGCCATATTGCGTACCTCTGCAGACGTTTCGACTGGGCGCCCTTCACCAACGGTGTCGATCAGGACCGGCGGCATATACGGTCTGCGGACGTAGCCCAGCGTCGTGGCAAACGTCGCCGCACCCACGACCGCAAGCGCGATCCACCACGGGGCCGCCGCCGTCGAGGTCAGACTCATCCCGACTGCGATCAGACCGAACCCTCCAGCGATTGCGTAGAGAATGAAGACCGCACGCCGAACCGGCATGCGAGCGGTCATTCGGTGGTGGATGTGGTCCCGGTCCGGCGCCATGATCGCCTGGCGGCCGATCACGCGGCGGAGCATCGAGAGCACGGTGTCGAAGATGGGAAGCCCGAGTGCGACGAGCGGAATCGCAAGCGCAACGAGGGAGTTCTCGTGCCCCGTTCCAGCGAGTGTGTAAACGGCCAGCACGAACCCGACGAAGAGGCTCCCCGAGTCTCCCATAAAGATGGACGCCGGGTTGATGTTGTACCGCAGGAACCCGAGCAGGCCTCCGGCGATCACGAGCGCGACCACGAAGAGGGTGGCGTCGTTTATGCCGCCGAACGCCGCCGCGAGGCTGGCGAGGGCGATGATGGCGACGCCGGCCGACAGCCCGTCGACGCCGTCGATCAGGTTGATGGCGTTCATTACGCCGACGATCCAGAGCAGCGTCACTGGAATAGCGAAAAGCGCGTGGGTATACGAGTCCACACCGATAAGCGGGATCGCCGTCAGGTCGATGAGGAGGGCGCGGTCCGAAACGAGGAGCGCGTACGCGACCACCAGCTCGATGGCCAGCTTGCTCTTGAACCCAAGTCCCCGAAGGTCATCCCATAGGCCCGTCGCAAACATCACGACGCCTCCCAGCACGATCACGACCGGAAGTCCAAAGCCCGACACACCGAGGAATGGCGCCGCCACTCCGGCTGCGATTAAGCCCGCCACGCTTCCGACGAAGACGCCAATGCCACCGAGCGCTGGCGTCGGGCTGGCGTGCAGTTTCCGCTCGCCGTCCGGCCGGTCCACCCATCCCCTCGCGAGGGCGACGCGGCGGACGACCGGCGTCACCACGAGCGCGACCGCGAGCGCGGTGAGGAAGCCAACGAGTGCGAGGTAAGCAAGAGGCATGAAAATCGTAGCGTTCGGCGCGCGTAGAGATCGGATCAGCCCCGACTGGTACCAGGTACAGCTGCTGGATGCAAGTGCCTAGAGAAAGCGCTTGGAAAGGGGCGACTAGAGACGGAGCGAGATCAGGATGATCGTGCTCACGAGCGAGACCAAACTGGCGGCGATCTGGATCACTTCTCGGACCGTGACACGTTCTCGGATCCTCTCGTAGGTGCTATCAATCTCGATGACGTCTCCATCTAGGAGTTGAGGATGCTGCCCCGGCTCTCGGAAGAGCTGTTCCGGCTCTGCCGTGTAGACGATGGCTCGTCCTCCATTTCCATCCTCTCGCAGCACACTCACCACCTGGCGCGTGATGACCCTATCGGTCTCCTCGCTTCCCGATATCCCTCCCGAGAGCGCCAGCATCTGTGTCAGGGTGACCTCCTCCCCGACGCGATAGAGCGCGCCGGACCCGCCCAGGTTGACCAGCGCTACTTCAATCGTCGGCGCTCCAGGCTCCGCGAAGACCCTAAACGCCGCGCCTTGCTGCACGACCTCGATGTCTGGGTTGTAATAGGGCGTCGTCTGCGCCTGTGCCGAACTGGCGACCAGCCCCAGAGTAAGCAAGGCGAAGAGGCGTGCGAAACCGAGCATGAAATAGTAAGGCAAAGGAGAAGGACGCGTTACGAGGCCGTCTGTCCGCGCGACGCCGAGCGTTTGGCCGCACGACGGCGCGGCTGATTGTCCTCGGTGTAAGCACCGTACTTGGAATAGGGCCCGTAGCGCGAGTAGTGGCCGTAACTGTAGGCGTACCCGAACGCGTGCTCTAGAGAGAATCCATTGAGCACGCCGCCCACTACGTGCGCGCCGACATCGTCGAGATGCGCGAGCGCCTGATCGACATCACCCGCCTTGGTTAGCCCTGCACGTGACACCAGAACGGTCGCATCGACCTGCGTCGAGAGGAGAACTGCGTCGGTCGCGGCCAGCACCGGCGGCGTGTCGATGACGACAACGTCCACGACACCCTTGATCCTTTCGAGAAACGATCTCATCTGAGGTGACCCGAGAAGCTCCGACGGATTAGAAATCCGGCGACGCTCGGTCTGTCCAGCCGCCAGCGCGACACGTGTCTCGGTGGCGACAGCGCCCGTGGGAATCACGTAGAGATTGTCGACAGGCTGACGGAACGTCTCCAGCTCCGCCCGGAACGTCTCACTGTCATCGATGTCAATCAACTGGGCCAACCCGTAGTCTCCAGGCATACCGAACAGATCCTGCTGGCGAGGACGGCGGATGTCACAATCTACGAGAATCGTCTTGCGCCCCGCTTGTGCGAGTGTAATCGCGAGGTTGGCGGCCGTCGTGGACTTGCCCTCCCCTGCGCCAGCGCTCGTCAGCAAGACCGTTCGCACGACGACATCGGGACGACTGAATTGCACGCCCGTCCGGAGGTGGCGGTACGTCTCGGATGCGGGTGACAGCGGCGCATGCAACGCCACCAGTTCGGAGGCGATGTGCCGATCGCCGACCTCGATCGTCTGCGCGCCGCCCAGTTCGTCGCGAACCAGGGGCGAGAGGTCAGGGATCGCTTCGAGGACTGAGAGGCCGAGTTCAGAAACGTCTTCGGGCTTGTGCACCCGGTTGTCGATTTTATCGAGGCCGAAGGCCAACGCCAGGCCGAGGCCAAGACCGGCCAGCAACGACAGGGCGAGGCCGCGAGCGGGGCCGGGGCCGAACCCGAAGCGGGGCACGTCCGCTGCGCGGAGGATGCTGGCGTAGCCCGGCTCGGCCTCCTCCTGGACGCGAATCTGCTGGAGCTGAGACATCACATACTCGTACGTCTGCGCGGCCTGCTGGCGATTCCGCTCGCCCCGAGCGACAGCCGTGGACGCCCCCGGAACACGGCTGAGTTGGCCACGCGCCTCGGCGATCCGCTGGTTGAGAGCGCCGATCTGGCTCTGCAGACCGCTCAAAATCACTTCGGCCTCTGCCTTCTGGGTCTGCAGGCCAGCCACGAAGGACATCGCCGCCTCCGGCGCAGCCTGTCCGCCCGCGCTCATGACCTGCCTCGTCTCCTCGGCGGCCAAGCGTGCGCGCTGGGCTTCGAGCGGTGCAATCTGGCGATCGAGCGCCGCGACTTCGGCGCGGGCCGCAGGGTCGCGGTCCCGGGCCTCCTCGTACCTCGCCATCGGGAGCCGCTTCGCCTTCAACTGCTGGATCAGGGCGTCGAGGCGCTCGATCTCTTGGCGGTTGTTCGACGTCATTCGCTGCGTGAGCTGAGGATTGATGTCGTCGATCTGGCTGTCCAGCACGCGGAGCTGACCCCGCTGCTTCTGCAGTTCGATCTGCGCAATGTCCCGCTCGGCCTCGAGCTGCGCGAGGCGCCCGTTGAGTGCGTTCCCCTGTCCCGGCAAGGCCGCTACCCCCCCTCCGACCATAACACTCTCGAGGACAGATTCCGCCGCCTCTAGGTCGGTCTCAAGACGCTCCTTTTGTTCTTCGAGCAGCTCGCGCTGTGCCGTGAGGTGGCTTCGGCTCGAGATCTGGGTCTGCTCGACGTACTCCTCGGCGTAGGCGTTCGCGAGCGCCGCCGCCGCCTCCGGATCGGTGCTTTGAGCAGCGATGCGGATCGCGCTGAACACGGTCCGGTCGGCCTGCTCGAATGAGATACCGCCCGGAGGCCTCCGGCCACTCTCGTCGGCCAAGCGCTCATTGACGCGCTGGTCGATTCCGCGCGAGTTCTTAAGCAGGAACAGTTCGGTCGCGACCGACCGATTGTCTCGCACGAAGGCTCCGGAACCAGCCAGGTCCATGGGAGATCCAGGACTCGACACCTTCGTCAGATCCACAGTCACGAGAGCGTCCGCTCGGTAGATGGTAGGGCGCGTAAGCATGTATGCAGACGCTACAGCCGCCACGAGCGCGAACGTACCGAGAATCACCCACCGACGACGATAAAGCAGGTCGAGGGCGTCCTCGATTTGCTTTTTCCTGGGAGTGACGCGGCGCCCCCTCGTGCGGGGCATTCCGGAGGGGGAAAGAGGACGATCCATGGAATCAGGCTCGATAGAGCGTGGCAAGCGAAAGCGGAGGGTCCGGTCTGCAAGATCGGAGTGTACGCGATTCCCCTCACGATTCGTGTGCAAAGAGGAGCGTACGCCGATGAAGCTTTGGGCGTATTCCCACTCCTCGCCGTTTTCGGTCCCAACGACGGGCGAGACGATATGGGTCCAGATCCCGACGCCGGATCCAGACGATCCGCCTGTCTATCCGCCGAAGTCTGTCGTGGCGAGGGGCTCGGTCGATACGGCTCTCACTTCCCACTAGTAGAGTCGTGAGCATGGTTGCCCTTATCGCTACCCTCGTCGGTGTCATGTCCTCCATCTCCCCGTACGCAACGTGCGGACAGCCGACGGGAGCTAGTGCGACCATCCTGGTAGGCAGCGAAGCTCGAATGTCCCACACGGATGGGTCGATCGAGGCCGGCGATCAGATCGCGGCGCTCGCGCCGGACGGATCGTGCGCCGGAGTCGTGACCTGGGACGGAGATGGCGCTGCGCTGACCGTCTGGGTCGACGACCCCTTTACTGAAGCTCGGGAGGGCATGATCCCAGGAGAGCCCGTATCGCTGGCTATTTGGGATGCCTCCTCGGGCAAGGCGTACGAGTCTCTCGGAGCCAAGATCAAGGCGCCCTACGGAGACCCGGGCGCGTTCATGCCAGATGAGCTCTACATCCTCGAAGGGATCGCCAGCACGACCCAGAGCCCGTCCCAAATCTCCCCGTTCGCCTTGCAACCGAACGCACCGAATCCAGCGCATCACCGGACCCGGCTGGGCTTCTCTCTGAGCACAGATGGTCCCGTGACGCTCAGCGTCTTCGACGCTCTCGGCCGCCGCGTGGCGACGCCAGTAGACCAGGAGTTGCCCGCAGGTGCTCATACGGTCGACCTCAATGTCTCCAGCCTGGCAAGCGGTGTCTACGTCTACCGACTGCGTGCCGGGCAAGACGTCGCTCAACGGCGTCTTACCGTCGCCCGATGACTCTTGTAGCCTGTGTAGTGGCACAGGCACACCCAACAAGTGATCGTTTGACCGCCAGCTCGTTGCCCGGACTCCGGCGCGCGAGCTGGCGATTGTCTACTGAGCTGGATCCCGAAGGCCTGCGTCAGGACGAATCGGAGGGCCAGCCCCCAATCGAAGTAGCTTGTTCGACCGACGAGGAACCTTGGAGTTTGCGGCCCGATTGTTGAAAGCCTGCTCTCGTCCCTTCTGCCTCGCCCTTCGACCACTGTGAACGTTCTCGCTTTCGTCACCGACGCTTACGGCGGGCGCGGAGGCATCGCTACCGTCAACCGGGACCTGTTTGGCGCGTGGATAGGAGGGCCGCCGATCGACTCCATTACCGTCGTCCCGCGCGTTTCCCCTTCCGATGCCCCTCCACCGCCTGAAGGAGTCGGGGTCCGGACGGCGGCGGCCGGAGGCGCTGCACGCTTCCTAGCGGAGACCGCTCGCCTAGTCGCGGCCGGCGGGTACGACGCCGTGTTTGCAGGGCACCTCCACCTCTCGCCATTCGCCGCGCTAGCCGCCCGACGAGCTGGCGTCCCCTGGCTCCTCCTCGTCCACGGCTTCGAAGCATGGGGCCCCCCCCACTGGGAGCCCACACAGCAACCGCTGGCGATGAATCTGACGCTTCGGTCCGCCCGGACTGCGACCCGGTTCGTCGCCGTGTCCGACTTTACGCGTCGGCGATTCGCGCAACGCCTTGGCGTCCCGGTAGACCGGGGGATCGTGGTACCCAACGGGGTCGAGCTGGCGGACTTCGCGCCCGGACCGCCCCGCCCAGACTTGCTCGACCGCTACGGGATCCGCGACCAAACGGTCTTGGTTACGCTCGCGCGTCTTGCGGGACCGGAACGCAAAAAGGGCATCGACGAGGTGTTGGAGGCACTCC